>VMBQ01000360.1:59922-137910 GCA_007657795.1 Dreissena rostriformis | reverse complement strand
ATAATAATTCCTCGTTTATATGTGTTTGGACTCAAGTCTCGAGGGTCGCGACACGTGGAACGAGACTTTCTGTTCCCTGACTTAACATGCTTTCCGTTGATCATTGTTACGTGACACTTTATTTTCCAGCAAGAATGGACACACAATTTTCACATCTTTGGTTCCCGATTTTTAGTCGAATCAGAATATATCGCCTGAGTGATTTTTCCTTTGTTTGGCTTTTAAAAAAAGTTGTGTTTTAGTGATTAACTGTTTTAGTGTTTGACTGGCAAGTCTCCGATAAAATCGTGGTTTCGATCTTTGATAGTCAAAGACGTTTCGATACTGAAGGAGTGTAGGTTTGATTTGCTTCTCCTCCGTCTCTTTATAGAGAAGGATGCATTTAGAGGTATGACCGTAATACCTTTTAAATCACATTCATGTGAATTATGTATCAAGGTCAAGTTGAAACTTTGAATCATATCGAGGTTTGACCATTAAAAAACAATCTGAAATACCCTTTGTGACTAAGACCTTTACAAGAAGGTGGTATATAAAGCATGGAACATGTACGAAAATAAAACATTTTGATTTGTTGGTTTCCAACCAAAACAGCCGTGCGTTCCTGACTGTTATAACAAGCTTTCAATTTAATGCAGGCATTGTTATTCTAACTGAATTTAATGGATAGAAGACACCATAAGCCAATTTAGGCAAGGAAACTTCCGATTTCGCCGGAGGCTGCGCACGAAAACAAGTCACTCTTATCCCGTCCTTCCACGTTAAGCATAGCAGAAAACGTTCCTTAGTTAAATAAAACCAATTGAGATGAAATCCGCGATAATAAATGAAATAGACAAATATTAGCGGCGTCCTTGAAATGGAGCATTTCAACGGGTCGAATTCGTAATCCGCTGTCATTGAGATATTAAAAACAACACATAGTACCAATAAATATATACATATTACAGACATTCGCGTTCAGTAGGCCATCCTATATGTACAATTCGAGTGGTTTTGTAAAACATTAACTTTGATGTTTGCCGAGGTGACCTCTCCAAATTTTAAAAAATCATGTCAAACAAATTTCTTTATGCATACGATTATTCATATAATATGCAAACTCTTCATGGATCAATTTCCTAGAAAATGTCTGTTTGTCTGTATATCTGTATTCTAACATACGGACATAAACATACATTGGTATTACATAAAACAGACACTGGAATCGCATACTAAGAGACACTACACATACGATTTTAAGATAATTGTTTTCGTCTTGTGGCGTCTCTGACGGAAGTACAGTATACACAAACCGTCACGGAGCACGGAAACGTTGTCAGTATCACAAGAAACGAGGGAAACCTTCTGGATTTACTCTCGCGCAATGTTTCACAGGTACGGACAAAAATGACACAAGATGAAGAGAAAAACGTCCGTTTCAGTTGGCCTGCAATTTATCAAATAAATCAAGACTGTCATTTTCTTGTCGGTTTATTTAGGTGAACAGAACAGTGGAACTTCGTTCATTTCACCACCGGACGAAGAACTTGACACTTTTCCGGAAACCAGAATCTTTTCTTCAAATATCTCAAAATATAAAATGCGAACGTAAGTGTTTTACGAACAAATGTACGTCGAGGACAAACAAAGTGATCTGTTCTACTTATTTAAGTGAGTACGTTTGATAATACAGAATGGCATACTGTTTAGACAGTGCTATATGGTTGACATGTTGGCGAGAATACTGAAACCGTTGCTGCTATAGCAACGGACGCTGGTCCACTTTCTTAAATGCGGTGACAATCTCGAGATTATGAAGGCTGATTGATGTCTGATTGCTTGGATGTCGTTCTACCGTGTTTGAGGGTTTGAACGAAGACAACACGACAATACGCTAGAACGACAATGGCGACTTTTAAACTCGCTATTATACGGGCACACCAGAACAACACATATACCTGAAAGAACGAAAATGTTGACATAAATGTGTAGTTCTCTCGTACGTGTTAGTGTGTTGGCGTCTTCTCCTAAGCATGCGCAGACGATAACACATCATAGTGGAAAGGCTTGGTCAGTTGTTTACTTTCATGATTAAAAAAACATATGTTAAAAGTAGTATCCGTAAGGTCGTCATCTAAGGCATTCTTAGCGTTCGATCGCCGTCATGTTGAGTTTTCAGGAGGACCCCACGGCATCCCTGGGCAGTAAGAACGAAGTAAGAATGCCATTCCGGTGTAAGGGAGGTATATGAACGGTGCAACATGCCGGGAGATTGGAGCAAGTACGATATCGGGAGGAAAATACCTGTTCGCAGTGTACTGGTAAACAGATTATAAACAAGACTGTAATAACTATTCAGAAATTACTAAAAACTCACTAATAATAATGCGTCATAGCACACGGGTAGATATAAAAAAGTGTAATTTAGTAAAGAGTTAGATTGCTCGTAGAGTACGTTGGAAAGTATATAGACTCTTGCATTAAAATTCCGGTGAACGCGGCATTCAAAAATGGCAATTTATCTAGATTTTCATATCCAAAACAATAAAAAATACTTTTTATATGAAGTTCGAAGAAAAAAAAAACGTAGGAAAACGTTGTGAGCGAATCTAAACATATGATGAACTGTTTAATGCAATTATCAGCGGTTTAAAAGCGACCTGGATCTAATGATTAAGGCATGAACCCGCATGATCAAAGCCGAATGGAGGTCAATTAAACATCGAAATTAACTTGTTATTCGAGTATAGCTCAGGGCTTAAACGTAGCCTCAAAGCTTTCACAGTCGACCATTATGCGCCCGGTTTCTCGTATTGTAAACACAGGACATGAAGTCATTAACGGTCATAGTTAAACAATAAATTGATGAACAACGATTTTTATTGACTTTTTATCGTCTCTTCTTAATGTCATTGAAGAGTGGGGAAAACATAATTTTGTCAACGAATATTCAGTTTCCGAGTGTGTAGTTTATACTAGCTTTTAAATACCTCTGGTCTTGTGGAAATACAAATGCAATTATCGCTGATTGAACAACTCACAGTGAAAAATGTTTGCACATATCATATCAGTAACTATCCCCTTTCAATTGATAGATTGATGTGTTTTGTTCTCTATAATTACGTTTTTACTAATCATAAGCAAAGTTTAGATACGCAATTGAATCTCCATTAACATTTTGTAAGCTTATTTTGATGAGTTAACATGTGCGCCAGCGGCTCCCAGCAAAGAAATATAACCGAATACCATATAACGTGGGCACTGGGTAATCGTTGGATTGTGTGTTTCTTTACAATTGGGACTTCATTTCATGTTCACTCCGCACATTCGAAGTTCGATCGATCTTATAATTATGTACATAAACCTGTCTTATAACGCAATATTTAATTTGATAATTATATCAAAAGTCAAATGTTTAACGAAACTAGAACTTCGAGAAAAGGTTGAACGCACGACCGCCCAATCGCATACTATTTGTTACAACATTCAGTCCTGCCAATATGCAAGTATGTTATTTTCCTCCGAAACGCTATTATAAAACGTTAACGGCAACAAGATGGACAGTCAAAAAAGGATAAATACAGCAACACGTTTGAAAAAAAATTGCGATGCCTCATTTTAATGTTAATGTGCTCGAGTTTTGAGAGTCGTTGAACGAGTCATTTTGGTCTCTGATTTGTATGGAATTCCGTGGTCACGTGACATTTCATTTTCTACCGAGAATGGAACCGCAATTTTCTAATCTATGATTTCTGATTGTTCGACGGTCCCGAATACATAGCGTGAGTGATTTCTCATTTCGTTGCCAAATAAATCAAGATGTGTTTATGTGATTACGTTTCTCGTTTTTGACTGGCAAGACCGCCGCAAGAATCGTGGTTTCGATTTCTTGAGAGCAGCGCATATATCTTGTTTTGTTCGTAGTCGTCTATTCGTTATTAAAGGATACAGGGTTTTGATATTTTGGATAGAATTTATCTCCGCTGTCTGTTTTCTAAGTGAGATGCAATCAACGGTTTTGCTATAGCAAGATGACATTGATACTTTTTTCCTACGATATTGAAGTGAATTATGTATCAAGGTCACGATGAAACTATAAATCATATCCTGTGCTGACCACTTCGAACCACAAACTGACATATCAGACACCGGCCTTAATATTAAGGTGTTCATAAAGTACTGTACACGAACATAAATAAAACATTATAATAGCTAACTTTCCAACCAAAACACTCGCACTAAATACGTTAATTGGATATAAGGGCTGTTTAGTTTTAATTCCGCTTAAAGTGTTTCTGGCGAATGGTAATTAATTAAGATTTTTATATCGAGAACAACGATGAAAAAAAGATATCAGCGAAAGTGAACAGAATAAATTACCTACATTTTGCTGAGAATCAAATGTAGTTTATTGAATAAGTACTGTTTTAACATACATATACAAGTATTTCCACGATGATTTCGAAATATACGTCAGTGGACTTCAACAGAATCATATTGAACGATTAGTTATTTTATGACAGCTTATTGGATGAAGACTGGAGTGTGTGTTATAAAGAATATTACACTTTGTTTTCCAGTTTCATGTTCAAGTTTAAAAACATAAACACTTTTGATTATGCAGTATATTTAATTTAAGATTGTGTCAAAAGTCCAGAGCTTTTCGGGTTAAACTCACGACCTCCCATCCTATGGCATCTAAACTATATGACACCACTCAGTCTTTGAAAAAAGCAATTATATTGTTTGTCTTAGCGACCCTTTAATAAAACGTGTACAATAACAAGAAACGGAGTGAATACGTGATGAATAAAGAACACGCTTATCATAATGCCTCGTTTATATGTGTTTGAACTCAAGTTTCGAGGAAAGAGACTTTCTGGTCCCTGACTTAACATGCTTTCCGATGATCATTGTCACGTGTTACTTCATTTTCGAGCAAGAATGGACCCACAATTTTCACATCTTAGATTTCCGATTTCCAGTCTAATCAGAATGCATCGCCTGAGTAATTTTCAATTTCTTTGTCTAATAAATCAAGTCGTGTTTTAGCGATTAAATGATTTCGGTTTTGACTGGAAAGTCGGCGATGATATCGTGATTTCGATCTTTGTTCGTAAAATACGTTTCAATACTAAAGGATTGCAGGTTTGATTGGCTTCTCCTCGATCTCTTTATACAGAAGGATGCATTCAGAGGTATAACCTTAATACTGTTCAAATGACATTCGCGTGAAGTATGTATCAATGTCAAGTTATAACTATGAATCAAATTGAGGTTGGACCATTGAAAACAATCTGACAAACCCTTTGTGCCTTAGACCTTTACATGAAGGTGGTTTATAAAGCATTAATCATGAACGAAAATAAAACATTTTTATTTTTTGTTTTCCAACCAAAACAACCATGCGTTCCTGACTGCTATAACAAGCAAATGTAATGCAGGCATTGTTATTGTAACTGAATTAAATGGATAGAAGACACTATAAGCAAATTATTGCCAAGAAAAGTTCCGATTTCGCAAGCTGACAAGGCACNTTTACTTCATATAAGTTAAGTTATATTGTATGCATTAATTTTATTGTAACAGTAGCGGAAACATATGAATCAAATTATTCACACTAGCATAACACTATTATTTTGTTAACATTCTTTATTCTGTAGAAACATATCTTGATTGTGTGGGGTGTTGAGTTTTAATTCCGGTAAACGTGTTATTGACGAATGATAGTTAATCTAGATTTTCATATCCAAAGAAAAACCTCATTACCTGACGCTCAAATGCAAAAAAAAATGGGAACAGATATCAGCAAATGCAAACAGTATTAAACATTGTTTAATGCCAGCTTTAGACAATCGGCCTCTAGTGTCAAATACGTGTATCAGCAAAGACGAACGGAGGCCAATTAAACATCGAATTAACTTGTTATTCGATTGTGTCGCAGGGCCTTAAATCTTTCACACTGTACAAGCACCCTGAGTCTCGTATTGAAAACAAACGAAAGGTCGCAAGAACGGGACACATACTTCTTTTCGCCCGATTTATTTATAAAACACACTTCTTTCAGTTGAACTAGAGTATAAATAGATACAGTTTTTCTTGCCTTTTCATAGGCACTGACATTTTATTAATTTAGCTCGGCTGTATAATGAGAAATTAGCTTTATTTATTTTTTGGTAGACATTTTCCCCAATACTGATACGTCTTCTCCGATAATGAAAACATTGTGTTACACTGTAAATTGGTGCAAATAACGTACATGAGTGAAATTAAACATGCATTTGAATTAGTTTTACAAAAAAATACATTTCACGTATAATTATTGAAGTAACATTCTAAACATAATGGAATAATTAACAAAACTCATCCGTCACCAACTATACATGTATATCATAATGTGTAATTATAATACAACTACCGGTAGCTAACATTGAAACAGAGCAGATCCAACTGAAACTTTAATAACAATACCTTCTGGACTTTCTTAAATACGTCCAATCACTTGTGTAATGTACTTTATGTTACTTTATAATGTCAAAAAGATGGACCCTGTGAGATTTAATTCGCGATAATGAATGAAAGAGACAAATCTTTGAGGTATCCTTGAAATGGAGCATTTCAACGGGTCGAATTCGTAATCCGCTGTCATTGCGATATATAAAAAACACACATGGGACCGGTAAATATATACACATTACAGTCATGCACGTTCAGTAGGGCATCTTATAATGTACAATTGGAGTGGTTATTGCAAAACATAAACTTTGATGTTTGCCGAGTTGACCTCTCCAAATTTTGAAAAATCATGTCAAACAAATTCCTGTATGCATATTATTATTCAGATAATATCCAAACTATAAGTCTTCATGGATCAATTTCCCAGAAAATGTCTGTTTGTCTGCATATCTGTATTCCAACATACGGACATAACATGCATTGGTAGTACATAATACAGACACTGGAATCGCATACGTAGAGACGATACACATACGTTTAAAAGATAATTGTTTTTGTCCTTGTGATAGTATAGCAACGGACGCTTGTCCACGTTTTAAATTTCGCTGAGTTGGTTCTGGCGTGTTGGCGGGTTTGAACGTAGACAACACGACAACATGCCAGAACGACAAATACACGTGCCAACACAAAAATTATGACATTTGTCGATGTTTCGTGCCCGCGTGTTGGCAACTTTTAAACCGCCAACACGCCATACACACAAATCAGAGGCGCAAACACAACACGTTTGTACCTGCCAGAACGACAACACGACAGATAAATCTCTCATTTTTCGCCCATTTTTTAAGTCTTGGTGCCACTGATTTGTATTTCAGGCCGGTTTAAAAGTCGTCAACAGGCGGACACGAGAGAATGACAGATAGATGTATATACCCGCCTGTACGAAAATTACAACAATTATTTGTCGTTATTTCGTGTTGGTGTGTGGGCGGGTTTAAAGCGCGGCAAAACGACCGGTATTTGCGACGATACAATTGAAATTTGTAGTTCTTTCGTAGACGAGCTCGCGATTTTTAAAACCGCCAACGCTCGATCATGTATGAACAACACAATTATTCTCTCGTGTTGGTGTATTTGCGACTTCTGCTAAGCATGCGCAGACTTTAACACATTATGGTGGAATGGCTTTTGCGGTTGATAACTTTCATAGTTGAACATGCATATGTCCAAAGTAGTCGCCGTAAGGTCTTTACCCTAGGCGTTCCTAGTGTTCGCCGTCATGTTACGTTTTTATAACGACCCCATGGTATCACTTGTCCGCAGTAAGAACGAAGTAAGAACGCCAGTCCGGTGTGACGGAGGTAGTTGAAGGGTTTCACAAGCCAGTTACCATCGGGAGATAGGAGCCATTCGGATACCAGGAGGAAAATACCTGATGTTAGTGTACTGGTTAAATATAAACACAACTGTTTTAACGATTCCGAAAAAACTTAAAACTCACGAATGATAAATCGCCTCAGCATACGGGGAAATATTAATAGTGTCAATTATTAAAGTGTTAGATAACTCGTAAAGTACATTGAAAAGTATGGCATTTTCATTCCTGCGATTACACCTTAACACCTGGGAATTAATCTAGAGTTCATAACCAGAACAATTAACAGACGCATTATATGAAATCAAAGAAAAAAACGTAGGATAAGTTATAAAAGTATTTAAAAAATATGACGAAGTGTTCAATTCCATTATCAGCTGATAAAAAAGCGATCGGAATGTGCTTAATACATGTACCCGCATGATCAAAGCCGAATGGAGGCCAATTAAACATCTAATTAACTTGTTATTCGATTGTAGCTCAGGGCTTAGGGCTTATTCTTGACCTCAAAGCTTTCACAGTCGACCAACATGTGCCCGGTATCTCGTATTGTTAACACCAGACAGGAAGTCCTTACCGGTCATAGTTAAACAATAAATTGATGAAGACCGATTTTTTATTGACTTTCTATCTTCTCTTCTTACNTAATCTAGAGTTTCATAACCAGAACAATTAACAGACGCATTATATGAACTCAAAGAAAAAAACGTACGGATAAGTTATGAAAGTATTTAAAAATTTGACGAAGTGGTCAATGCCATTATCAGCTGATAAAAAAACGATCGGAATGTGCTTAATACATGAACCCGTATGATCAAA
Source organism: Dreissena rostriformis (assembly GCA_007657795.1). Taxonomy (NCBI): domain Eukaryota; kingdom Metazoa; phylum Mollusca; class Bivalvia; order Myida; family Dreissenidae; genus Dreissena; species Dreissena rostriformis. Next base: position 129,278 of record VMBQ01000360.1, on the reverse strand, counting down.
GCCGAATGGAGGCCAATTAAATATCAAATTAACTTGTTATTCGATTGTAGCTTAGGGCTTAGGGCTTATTCTTGGCCTTAAAGCTTTCACAGTCGACCAACATGCGCCCGGTATCTCGTATTGTGAACACCAGACAGGAAGTCATTACCGGTCATAGTTAAGCAATAAAGTGACGAAGACCGATTTTTTATTGACTTTCTATCTTCTCTTCTTACTGTCTACCCGTCCGTGGAAAGTGGGGAAAACATAATTATGTCAATGAATATGAAGTTTCTGTGTTTCTAATTTAAACTGGCCATCAAATCCATCTGGTCTTGTGGAAATACACATGCAATTATCGCTGATTGAACAACTCATCGTGAAAAATGTTTGCACATATCATATCAGTTACTATCCCCTTTCAATTGATAGATTGATGTGGTTTTTTTTCTCTATAAACAAGGTTTTCACGTATCATGAGCAAAGTTTAAATACGCCATTGAATCTCCATTAACATTTTAAAGCTTATTTTCATGTGTTAAACAACTGCGCTAGTGGCCTTTATTTAAGAAATATAATCGAATACCAGATAACGTGGGCACTGGGTACTCGTTTGAATGTGTGTTTCTCTTACATTTGTGACTTCATTTTCACTGCGCACATTTGCCCGATCGCAAACTGTGTGTTACACCATTCAGTCCTGCAAAACTGCAATAATGTTGCTTTGCTTAGAAACGCTGATATAAAACGCGTACGGCAATACAAAATTTACGACAATAAGAAGGGCAGTAAGCACATGATAAGGAACGCAACACGTTCTTAATAAAAAATGCGATGCCTCATTTCCATGTTTATGTGTTGGAGTCTCGAGGTCGTCGAACGAGACTGTGTGGTCTCTGACATTTGCGGACCTCCGTTTTCCATGGTCACGTGACTTGTACGGACCTTCATATTCCATGGTCACGTGACTTGTACGGACCTCCGTATTCCATGGTCACGCGACTTTTCATTTTCCGGCGAGAATGGGACCGCATTTTTTTCATCTATGATTTATGATTGTTCATCTGGCTAGTATATATAGCGTGGGTGATTTCTCATTTATTCCCCAAATAAATCACGATGTGTTTATGTGATTACATTTCTCGTTTTTAACTGGCAAGACCGCCGCAAGAATCGTAGTTTTGATCTTATAAGAGCAGCGCATATATCTTGTTTTGTCCCAAGTCTTCTTTTTGTTATTTATGGATACAGGGTTCGATTATTTGGAAACAATTTATATCCGCTGTCTGTTTTCTTAGTGGGATGCAATCAGAGGTGTTTTGAAAGAACGATGGCATTGGTTCTTTTTTCCAATGACCTTGTAGTGAATTATGTATCAAGGTCACGATGAAACAATGAATCATATCTAGTTCCGACCACTTGAAACCACAAACTGACAGTGCAGACACCAGCCTTGATATGAAAGCGCTCATATAAAGTACGGTACACGAACACATTTAAAACATTTTGAAAGCTAACTTTATAGCCAATTATTTATTGCCATATATTTACGAATTTAAATTTTAATTTGTTATTGTTATTTTAACTAAATGCAATAGAGATAAAGGCAGACACTATTAGCCAATCATTGTCGCGAAAAGCTTTGATTTCCCAGGCGACTGTGCAGGGAAACAAGGGTATGCTATTCCCGTCCATCAACATTACGCTTCACATAAAACGTTCCATAGTTTAATCAGTGGAAATTAAATTCTATAAATAAAATAGATTAGATATAGATACTTATGGCTTCCATGAAAAGGCGGATTTCAAAATCTACAGATACTACATACATGCACAAAGCAACCCCATGGGTTCAGTTAGGCAGCTTGCTTTCTGTCCCACATGGACGACAGTGTACATTTAAAGGTTTCCGGAGACGAAAATATTTATCATTACGAATCTCAACTACATTTACTTCATATAAGTTAAGTTATATTGTATGCATTAATTTTATTGTAACAGTAGCGGAAACATATGAATCAAATTATTCACACTAGCATAACACTATTATTTTGTTAACATTCTTTATTCTGTAGAAACATATCTTGATTGTGTGGGGTGTTGAGTTTTAATTCCGGTAAACGTGTTATTGACGAATGATAGTTAATCTAGATTTTCATATCCAAAGAAAAACCTCATTACCTGACGCTCAAATGCAAAAAAAAATGGGAACAGATATCAGCAAATGCAAACAGTATTAAACATTGTTTAATGCCAGCTTTAGACAATCGGCCTCTAGTGTCAAATACGTGTATCAGCAAAGACGAACGGAGGCCAATTAAACATCGAATTAACTTGTTATTCGATTGTGTCGCAGGGCCTCAAATCTTTCACACTGTACAAGCACCCTGAGTCTCGTATTGAAAACAAACGAAAGGTCGCAAAAACGGGACACATACTTCTTTTCGCCCGATTTATTTATAAAACACACTTCTTTCAGTTGAACTAGAGTATAAATAGATACAGTTTTTCTTGCCTTTTCATAGGCACTGACATTTTATTAATTTAGCTCGGCTGTATAATGAGAAATTAGCTTTATTTATTTTTTTGGTAGACATTTTCCCCAATACTGATACGTCTTCTCCGATAATGAAAACATTGTGTTACACTGTAAATTGGTGCAAATAACGTACATGAGTGAAATTAAACATGCATTTGAATTAGTTTTACAAAAAAATACATTTCACGTATAATTATTGAAGTAACATTCTAAACATAATGGAATAATTAACAAAACTCATCCGTCACCAACTATACATGTATATCATAATGTGTAATTATAATACAACTACCGGTAGCTAACATTGAAACAGAGCAGATCCAACTGAAACTTTAATAACAATACCTTCTGGACTTTCTTAAATACGTCCAATCACTTGTGTAATGTACTTTATGTTACTTTATAATGTCAAAAAGATGGACCCTGTGAGATTTAATTCGCGATAATGAATGAAAGAGACAAATCTTTGAGGTATCCTTGAAATGGAGCATTTCAACGGGTCGAATTCGTAATCCGCTGTCATTGCGATATATAAAAAACACACATGGGACCGGTAAATATATACACATTACNCCCGTATTAAAAGCAGTCATATGACAACATCTCAGGGATAGTCACATTATAAAAAGTGTGAAAAGCTTTTTATCATCATAATTGGAAAGAATTCTTTATGTTTTTCATCAAAATGTGAAAAAAAACTCTTAATTGGTTTTCCATCAGACTTTTTATAGGTACCATTTTCTTCAACCTAGATCTCTCCCAACAATTACAAACACAAATTTACTGGGCTGTTAATTATATTGGTTNAGACGATACACATACGTTTAAAAGATAATTGTTTTTGTCCTTGTGACTGCATTAAAGGTAGCACAGTATACACAAGCCGTCACGGATAGCGGAAACGTTGTCAATATCTATCGCGCAATGTTTCACAGGTACGGACACAAATGGAAATAGATGAAGAGGAAATCGTCAGTGTCAGTTGGCCTTCAATCGATCAAATAAAACCATTATGCCACTGTTTTGTCGGTTCATTGGGTGAACAGCACAATAACACTTCGTGCATTTCACCATCGGAAGAAGTACTCGAATTTCCGGAAACCGATATCTTGTCAACTATTCAAGAATAGATCTAAAGAATTTAATGAATTTTTATGCGCACGTACAATGTTTGGCGAACCAAAAGTATTCGAGGACAAACACAATGTTCGCATTCCAACATGTATTTAAGTTAGTGTATTTAATAATACTTAATTATAGACACAGAGAGCCAGCATACTAAGAAAATGCTATAGGTTGACATGTTCGAGAAACCTTTGATAGTATAGCAACGGACGCTTGTCCACTTTTTAAATTTCGCTGAGTTGGTTCTGGCGTGTTGGCGGGTTTGAACGTAGACAACACGACAACATGCCAGAACAACAAATACACGTGCCAACACAAAAATTATGACATTTGTCGTTGTTTCGTGCCCGCGTGTTGGCAACTTTCAAACCGCCAACACGCCATACACACAAATCAGAGGCGCAAACACGACACGTTTGTAACTGCCAGAACGACAACACGACAGATAAATCTCTCATTTGTTCGCCCATTTTTTAAGTTTTGGCGCCACTGATTAGTATTTCAGGCCGTTTTAAAGTCGTCAACAGGCGGACACGAGAGAATGACAGATAGATGTATATACCCGCCTGTACGACAATTACAACATTTGTCGTTATTTCGTGTTGGTGTATTGGNCAGCGCTTTGATTAAACCCGCCAACGCTCGATCATGCCAGAACAACAAAATTATTCTCTCGTGTTGGTGTGTTTGCGACTTCTGCTAAGCATGCGCAGACTTTAACACATTATGGTGGAATGGCTTTTGCGGTTGTTTACTTTCATAGTTCAAAATGCATATATCCACTTGTCCGCAGTGAGAACGAAGTAAGAACGCCAGTCCGGTGTGACGGAGGTAGTTGAAGGGTTTCACAAGCCAGTTACCATCGGGAGATAGGAGCCATTCGGATACCAGGAGGAAAATACCTGATGTTAGTGTACTGGTTAAATATAAGCAAAACTGTTTTAACGATTTTGAAAAAACTTAAAACTCACGAATGATAAATCGCCTCAGCATACGGGGAAATATTAAAAGTGTCATTTTTTAAAGGGTTAGATAACTCGTAAAGTACATTGAAAAGTATGGCATTTTAATTCCTGCGATTACACCTTAACACCTGGGAATTAATCTAGAGTTTCATAACCAGAACAATTAACAGACGCATTATATGAAATCAAAGAAAAAAACGTACGGATAAGTTATGAAAGTATTTAAAAATTTGACGAAGTGTTCAATGCCATTATCAGCTGATAAAAAAACGATCGGAATGTGCTTAATACATGAACCCGCATGATCAAAGCCGAATGGAGGCCAATTAAACATCAAATTAACTTGTAATTCGATTGTAGCTCAGGGCTTAGGGCTTATTCTTGGCCTTAAAGCTTTCACAGTCGACCAACATGCGCCCGGTATCTCGTATTGTTAACACCAGACAGGAAGTCATTACCGGTCATAGTTAATCAAAAAAGTGACGAAGACCGATTTTTTATTGACTTTCTATCTTCTCTTCTTACTGTCTACCCGTCCGTGGAAAGTGAAGAAAACATAATTATGTCAATGAATATGAAGTTTCTGTGTTTCTAATTTATACTGGCCTTCAAATCCATCTGGTCTTGTGGAAATACACATGCAATTATCGCTGATTGAACAACTCATCGTGAAAAATGTTTGCACATATCATATCAGTAACTATCCCCTTTCAATTGATAGATTGATTGTTGTTTTTTTCTCTATAAACAAGGTTTTTACGTATCATGAGCAAAGTTTAGATACGCCATTGAATCTTCATTATCATTTTTAAGCTTTTGTTCATAAGTTAAACATCTGCGCCAGTGGCCTTTAGCAAAGAAATATAATCGAATACCAGATAACGTGGGCACTGGGTAATCGTTTGAATGTGTGTTTCTCTTACATTTGTGACTTCATTTCATGTTCACTGCGCACATTTGAAGTTCAATCGACCTTATAATTATGTACATAAACCTGTCAAATAACGCGATATTTAATTTGATAATTGTATCAAAGCCAAATGTTTAATAAAACTAGCTGCCCGAGAAAGGGTTAAACGCAAGACCGCCCAGTCGCATCCTTTTTGTAACACCATTCAATCCTGCCAATATGCAACTATGTTAATTTCCTCAAACACGTTATTATGAAACGTTTACGATAACAAGATGGACAGTAAAAAAAAATGATAAATAAAAAGGAACACGTTTAGAAAAACAATTGCGATGACTCATTTTAGTGTGTTTATGTGCTCGAGTTTTCTGGGTCGTTGAACGAGGCATTTTGGCCTCTGACTTATACGGACCTCCGTGGTCACGTGACATTTAATTTTCCACCGAAAATGGAACCGCAATTTTCTAATCTATGATTTCTGATTGTTCGACGGTCCCGAATACATAGCCTGAGTGATTTCTCATTTCGTTGCCAAATAAATCAAGATGTGTTTATGTGATTAGATTTCTCGTTTTTGGCTGGCAAGACCGCCACAAGAATCGTTGTTTGGATCTTTTAAGAGCAGTGCATATATCTTGTTTAGTTCGAAGTCGTTTTTTCGTTATTGAAGGAACGGGATTCGATTTTTTGGAAACAATTTATTTCCGCTGTCTGTTTTCTTAGTGGGATGCACTCAACGGTTTTGCGATAGTAGGATGACCTTGATACGTTTTTCCCTACGATGTTGAAGTGAATGGTGTATCAAGGTCAAGATAAAACTATGAATCATATCCTGTCCCGACCACTTCGAACCACAAACTGACATTGCAGACACCAGCCTTAATATTAAGGTGTTCATAAAGTACTGTACACGAACATAAATTAAACATTTTGATAGCTAACTTTCCAACCAAAACACTCGCGCTAGAAACGTTAATTGGGTGTATGGGCTGTTAAGGTTTAGTTCCGCTAAAAGTGTTATTGGCGAATGGTAATTAATTCAGATTTTTTATCGAGAACAACGAAGGAAAAAAAGATATCAGCAAAAGTAAACAGTGTGAATTTTCTTTTGCCAGCTTTAGACAATCGACCTCTAGTACCATATACATGTACATATACCCGCATGATCAAAGCCGAATGGAGGCCAATTGAACACCAAATTAACTTGCTATTCGATTGTTACTCAGGACTAATACGTGGCCTCAACGCGTTCACAGTAGCTCTACAAGCGCCCTGATACTCGTATTGTAAACACACGAAAGGAAATCGTTACCGGTCATAGTTAAACAACAAAATGATAGTCGACTATCTTGTTATTGACATTTTATCTGCTTTTCTCAAAATCTACCTGGCACTCAAGTGTTGGACAAATTTAATTATGAATTATGTCAATGAATATTAAGTTTCAGTTTTTCTAATTATACGCTGGCCTTCAACTTCATTGGGTCCTGTAGAAATACAAATACAACTATCGTTCATTTATCAATATGTTGACACATTTCATATCAGTAATTGACGCCTCCCAAGTGATGGTCAAAGTATGAATGTGTTGTGTAGACTATCCGAACGTTGTTTTTTATGGTGACCATAGTTAAGGTTCAGTCAGGTCGCAAAATGGGACACATACTTCTTTTAGCCCGATTTATTTATAAAACAAACTTCTTTCAGTTGAACTCGAGTATAAATATATACAGTTTTTCTTTCCTTTTCATATGCACTAACATTTTATTAATTTAGCTCGGCTTTATTATGAGAAATTAGCTTTAACCTTGCCAGACATTTTCCCCAATAATGAAACGTCTTCTCCAATAGGGAAAACATTGTGTTACACTGTAAATTGGTGCAAGTAACGTACATGTGTGAAATAAAACATGAATTTTAATTAGTTTTACAAAACATACGTTTCACAGATAATTATTGAATCAACATTCTAAACATTATTGAATAATTAACAAAACTCATCCGTCACCACCATACATGTTTATCATAATGTGTATTTATAATACAAGTAGCTTACATTGAGACAGAGCAGATCCAACTGAAACTTTAATAACAATACTTTCTGGGCTTTCTTAAATACGTACAATCACTTGTGTAGTGTACTTTATGTTACTTTATAATGTCAAAGAGATGGACCCTGTATTTGAACGGACTGACAACAAACACCATCACTATATTCTTCAGGGGCTGGTTCCAACCCATATTCATTATTCGTGTTAATGGGAATAAGTTTGAAAACACTAATTTATTGAAAATATTGACAGTATTCTTACAATATCCACATCCGATTCAATTGAAGACTGCATATTTAGATCTAGTGATAAACGGTAAACTGCATCTATTTTTAACTCCACATATAATCAAATGAAATACAAATTATAACCCATTAGTTATAAATATTTGACTTAAAATAAGAACACACTGATGTTACTTTAATTATTCCTTTTTTCAACTGTAAGCTGAAGTCACGCGGAACAGCAAAATACAACGCATCGCCTACTTTGACAGTTCAAAACAATGTTGAGACATGCGCTGGACATTCAGACATTGTGGCAACGCTGTTGGGGACTGACCCTACATCTGATTGCAAAGCGATATTGTTGCAATACCTACATTTTGCTGAAAACCAAATGCAGTTTATTGAATCTGTACTTTTTTAACATACATCTACAAGTATTTACACGATGATTTCGAAATATACGTCACTGGCCTTCAACAAAATCATATTGAACGATTATTTATTTTATGACAACTTATTGGATGAAGACTGGAGTGCGTGTAAAAAAAATATTACACCTGGTTTTCCATTTTCATTTTCAATCCGAATATTCAAAGTTTTTACTTCCAGACAGTTTAAAAAACATAAACACTTTTGATTATGCAGTACACATGTATATTTTATTTAAGATTGTGTCAAAAGTCAAGAGCTTTATCGGGTTAAACTCACGACGTCCCATCATATGGCATCTAAACTATATGACACTACTCAGTCTTTGAAAAAAAAGCAATTATATTATTTGTCTTAGCGACCCTTTAATACAACGTGTACAATAACAAGAAACGCAGTGAATACGTGATAAATAAAGTACACGCTTATAATAATGCCTCGTTTATATGTGTTTGGACTCAAGCCTCTAGGGTCGCGACACGTGGAACGAGACTTTCTGGTCCCTGACTTTATATGCTTTCCGTTGATCATTGTCACGTGACACTTCATTTTCCAGCAAGAATGGACCCACAATTTTCACATCTTTGATCTCCGATTTTCAGTCGAATCAGAATGCATCGCCTGAGTGATTGTCCATGTCTTTGTCTAATAAATCAAGTCGTGTTTTAGTGATTACATATTTTCGGTTTTGACGAGAAAGTCGACGATGATATCGTAATTTCGATCTTTGTTCGTAAAATACGTTTAGATACTAAAGGATTGCAGGTTTGATTTGCTTCTTCTCCGTCTCTTTATAAAAATTGATGCATTCCGAGGTATGACCTTAATACTTTTTAAATGGCATTCTATTGAAGTATGTATTTAAGTCCAGTTGAAACTTTGAATCATATTGAGGTTGGATCACTAAAAAACAATCTGACATACCCTTTGTGACTAAGACCTAAGCCATGAATGTGGTATATAAAGCATGGAACATGTACGACGGCAAAACATTTTGATTTGTTGTTTTCCCCCAAAAACAACCGTGCGTTCCTGACTGTTATAACAAGCTTTAAATGTAATGCAAACATTGTTATTGTAACTGAATTTAATGAATAGAATACACTATAAGCCAATTTTTGGCAAGGAAATTTCCGATTTCGCCGGAAGCTGCGCAAGAAAACAAGCCTATATTATCCACTATCCCGTTCTTCCACGTTAGGCATCTCAGAAACAGTTCCGTGATTAAATCAATTGAGATTAAATTCGCGATAATAAATGAAATAGACACATATTTGCGGCGTCCTTAAAATGGAGCATTTCAACGGGTCGAATTCGTAATCCGCTGTCATAACGATATCAAAAACAACAAGCAGGACCTGTAAAAACATACCGTACATATTACAGTCCTTCGCGTTCAGTAGGGCATCGTATAATATACAATTCGAGTGGTTATTGTTAAACATTAACTTTGATGTTTGCCGAGTTGACCTCTTCAAATTTATAGAAATCATGTCAAACAAATTCCTTTATGCAAACAATTATTGAGATAATATCCAAACTCTAAGTCTTCATGGATTAATTTCCTAAAAAATGTCTGTTTGTCTGTATATCTGTATTCCAACAAACGGACATAACATGCATTGGTATTACATAAAACAGACACTGGAATCGCATACTAAGAGACACTACACATACGATTTAAAGATAATTGTTTTCGTCATTGTGACGTCATTAACGGAAGCACAATATATACAAGCCGTCACGGATAACGGAAACGTTGTCATCATCACAACTTACAGGAGAAGTGAGTATCAATATCTCTCGCGCTATGTTTCACAGGTACGGACAAAAATGGAACTAGATGAAGAGGAAAACGTCAGTGGCAGCATACCTGCAATTGATTAAAAAAAAACACAGTGTCATTGTTTTGTCGGTTCATTTAGGTGAAAAGAACGGTGTAAAGTCGTGGATTTCACCACCAGATGAAGTATTCGAATTTCCGGAAACCGACATCAACTATTCCAGAACAGATCTTAAGAATTTAAAATGAACACGTACAATGTTTGACAAACAAAAGTCTGTCGAGTACAAACAAAATGCTTGAATTCCAACATTTATTCAAGTGAGTGCAATAATTATTGATTGATTATAGAGACAAAAATGATACAGAGAGCCAGCATACTGTTGCGACAGTGCTATAGGCTTAACATGTTGGCGAGAACGTTGACACCTTAAACAACAATAACAACAACAATATGTTTATTTGTACTGAAAGGCCTCCAGCCCAAAATACAAACATACGTCATGCAGTTGTCATAAGTATTGACATTGTATATTAAACAACAGTAATGGTAAAATACGGTAATATTATAGCAACGGACGCTGGCCCATTTTCTTAAATGAGGTGATAATCTGTAGTCGCGGATTTCTACCATGCAGCTCTGACGGGTTTGAACGGAAACAACACGACACCACGACACAACGAGAAATATTGACGAATATTATGACATGTATCGTGGTAAGCACGCCAGTCCTTGCGACGGAGATATATTAATGTTGTCTGAATCCAGTTACTATCGTGAGATCGGAGCCATAATGATACAAGGAGGAACATACCTGGTGTTAGTGTACTGGTAAAACAGAATATTCACAAGATTGTTATAACGATACAGAAACAACTAAAACCTCACAAATACTAACGCGCCACAGCATACGATAAGATATTAATAGTGTAATTTATTCAAGAGTTAGATTACTCGTAAAGCTCTTTGGCAAGTATGGACTCTATGCATTCTAATAAAGTTGAAATCGGTTTTTACAGCTGACAATAAATCTAGATTTTCATTCCCAGAATAATAAACGCATTATACGGAACTCATCGGAAAAAAAACGCTGGAAGAAAGTTAGGGGGAATCAAAACATATGACGAAGTGTTCAATGCAACTGTCACCGTAAGAAAAAAACATTCGGCATCCAGTGCTAAATACATGTGTACACCCGCATGATCAAAGCCGAATGGAGGCCAATTAAGTTTCATCACTGATTCAATAATAATTGGTGTTTGTGGACTCAATAAAAGTTATTTCCCTATATATTATGTTCTATTGGATTAAAAAAAAACATGCTGCCTATGTATTTCACAATATCTTATGCCATGTGGTTAAATAATCAATGTCCGTTGGTAAATACATTTACCATTCAATGTGCTTTCTAAAAAACACCAATTAAAATTCAGTAACTTATTTTATGGTACAATTATTTTTACCAGGTATTCAATGAACATGAAAATCCTGGTTTATATTAGATTGGGGTTTCTTGTCGGAATCTTTTTGTTTGTATTTTTGCATTAAACAATCTTAATGAAACATGGGATATAGCAAGCTTGCATGCAAACCCAGCTTTGGATTGTATTTGGGATATGTCTGTACAAGGTCAATGAGACTGTTACTAAACAATAGAAAAACAGTTTCCACTCAATTACATGAGTTTGTTTGGAATATTGCACTGACATTTTGTGCATAGGTAGTAAACATGAAGACCTAGCTTGGGCTTTTATTTGGGACCAATTTGGTCAAGATCAAGGTCAATGTTTCTAACATGAAGACCTAACTTGGGATTGTACAATTATTAAATTTAATATCTTGAGCATTGAAAACGTGGTTTTGTTACGTTATAAAGTGTATTGTGTATGCATTGTTTAATCTGTATGAGAATGAATTCTTCAAACTCAAAATCGACTATTGATCTGTGTTCATGTTTTAGTTTTAATTTGGAAATAATAAAAATATTATATAATAATAATGTTATTGTTGAGTTTTGTAGTATGTGGTATTTCAAATGTTAGAAATAAAAAATGCGTGTTCATCCTTTCTTGAAACAATTCTCAAATTTCAAAATTTCGTATGAATAGTATAACCTAAAAAAACTGGCATGTGCACATGACATGGCAGGCTATGGTTTGTTGTGTCTTTTAATCAAGGATCGACGATATTCTTACATACCCATAACGCAACCAATTGTCAGAGTGTGTATCTGCCACTTTCTCTGTATGTCCTCAATACTGTACATCATGGTAAAAAGTGTTTTTCTCCGATGCATGTGACCTGGTTTCAGCTGAGTGGAAACTGTGTCTTCCTTGCTAATAATGAACGTCTTCTTTTCAAGCATTCAGTTTAATGTAAACTTGTCTTAGGATCTTTTTATATAAGACATATCCCAAATCTGTTGCTGCAGACTGCGATTGTTTGTACTAGTTCTAATTATCTGGGTTTATCAATTTTGATAGCCATATATCATGTCAACTGTCCGCGGCAATGTTATTCTACTGCGGCATGGTTCATGTCAAAGATTAGGGGCTCGAGAGAGATGCATGCTTTCCATATTTTGAAAATGAACTTTGAACTTATCCATTAAATGGTTATTCCTGCATTTTGGTTGGTCAAACTGTCCTTAGAAATAACAATCATACGCAAGTGCAAAATTTGCCGCCTTTTCAGAGCGCAGTTTGTTTATAGATTTTCGTCAGTAAAGTACGATTTTGTATATCTATGTTTCACAACGCTTTGGGCACAGATGGCATTGTTCAGTGAGTTATTTTTGGTTTGTTTGCCTAAGTTCGGACAAATTATTTTTGTTCAAATAATTTAGTTCTGGTATAATTGCATCTTTTATTTTTAAGGTAAATTCATTATTTATGAATTTGTTTACACCAATTGCTGCATGATTCCCTTGATTATATGTTAAAGATATGTTCTGTCGTTTATTTTAATATTTGTTTATACGCGTGTATGAATATTTTGTTTGTATTTTATATTTTACTGAGGGTATGAATGTTTGACTTTTAGATAACCGCTATTGACAACGCTAATGTCTACGCTAGATTGATGAACGTTATCATTGATGCTAATGTGTGGAATAAAAATGAATATATAGAGCGTGTATTGTATCTTTCCTTGTGTTGCACAAGACACCTTGTGAAGCTGCCCACTACAGCTGTGCGGTAGTGCCTATGTCAGTGATTGAACAGTTAGTTACTGGACAGTTGCCGACAGTTATTTAACAGTCAAAAGCTCACATCAGTTAGTTGAGTTACATCTGTACTTAAGAACTCTGCTAGAAAAGAAGATGCAAAGCATTGGTAAGTGAAATGGGATTAAACCAATTGAATTCCTTCGCTTAGGAACACGTTTTTGCCGACTTTGAATGGTCTGCATATTGTTATTGAGACAAACAGACATTTTCTGGGAAACGGATCCACGAAGACTTAGATTTTTGACATTATCTGAATCATCGTATGCTTAGAGGAATTTGTTTGACATGATTTTTGACGATGCTGCTTCAACAACTCGTCTGAGTTATCATACCATGAAACATTCTTCACAATGGTGACCTACCTAAAAGTCCGAGCCAGTCCGATTGAGTTAGCTAAATTTTCTCAATCGGCATACCTCGCTGATTATCATTGATAAAGGTAAAGGCAGCTTGGTTCCCGTCCTCTTTCAAATTTATCGAGAGGTTTGGGACAGGAACCAGACACGAAACTGCCAGGTGGCACTTCAAACGCTGTGACGCTGGGAAAACCCCAAATGTAGTTATCTCCACGCTGACACGTTGGACTAGACTGACAAGTTGGAATAGTCTGTGTCAGGCAAGTTGGACTAGCCTGTGTCAGACAAGTTGGAGTAGCCTGTGTCAGACAAGTTAGACTAGCATGTGTCAGCCAAGTTAGGCTTGCCTGTGTCAGACACGTTAGACTAGCCTGTGTCAGACAAGTTGGACTAGCCTGTGTCAGACAAGTTGGACAAGCCTGTGTAAGACAAGTTGGACAAGCCTGTGTCAGACAAATTGGACTAGCCTGTGTCAGACAAGTTGGACTAGCCTTTGTCAGACAAGTTGGACTTAACTGTGTCAGATAAGTTAGTCTAGCCTGTGTGAGACAAGTTAGATTAGCCTGTGTCAGACAAGTTAGACTAACCTGTGTCAGACAAGTTAGAATAGCCTGTGTCAGACAAGTTAGACTAGCCTGTGTCAGACAAGTAAGACTAGACTGTGTCAGACAAGTTGGACTAGCCTGTGTCAGACAAGTTCGACTAGCCTTTGCCAGACAAGTTAGACTAGCCTGTGTCAGACAAGTTAGACTAGACGTCCCAACGGTCCATAAAGCAAGGTTACCCTCTGAACGTATATGCCTGTAACGTGTATGTATACACTAAGTGGTCTTTTTGGAATCTCAAGGACAGCGGATAACGCTTTGGACACGTCGAAATGCTTTTTTTTAAGCAAATATTTGTCTATTTTATTTATTACCTCGAATTTAATCTCAACTGATTTAACCAGGGAACCTTTTCTGAGATGCCTAACGTAGACGGACGGGATAACAATGGCCTTATTTTCTTGCGTAGTCTCCGGGGAAATCGGAACTTTCCTTGTCAATGATTGGCTTAAAGTGTCTGCCTTTCTGTCCATAACATTCAGTTACAATAACAACGCCTTTATTAAAATTTAAGCTTGTTATATAAGTCAAGAACGCACGATCTAATTATTCTTTTTGGTTGGGAAATAACAAATCATTATCTTTTATTACCGTACGTGTCACCTTATAGATCGCCAATATTAACGTTCATGTTACCTTATAGATCGCCAATATTAACGTTCATGTTACCTTATAGATCGCCAATATTAATCTGGAACTGACCTTTATGCACGAACATATTAAAATACCGTTACGGTGAATATATGTGGCGTGTTCTGAGAAAACTAGACAAAATGCATGTGCATTAAGTGTCATCCCAGATTAGCCTGTGCAGTCCGCACAGGCTAATCCGGGACGACACTTTCCGCCTAAATTGGATTTTCGCTAAGAAGAGACATCATTTAAACGAAAAAATCCATAAAAGCGGAAATTGTCGTCCCTGATTAGCCTGTGCGGACTGCACAGGCTAATCTGAGATGACAATTTACGCACAAGCATTATGCCCAGTTTTCTCAGAACGCGACACATACCAGTTTCCGTACTGGAAGCGATCTAAATCGATTGAAGCATGCTTCACTAAGGCTCGATTGGTCATTGTCGGCTCGGGTACTACTTACATGTACCCCGGGTACAATTAAGTATACTTACTTGTACACCGGGTACTGTAAATATACTAAAATGTACCCGTCCGATATTAGACTGTACCAAAGTTGTATTCCCGCCCAAACTCCGATGTCGTTAAATGCGTTACCGATACGAAAAAAAATCCTTCTTCAACATGCTTATGAGTATAAGTTTCGATAATATAGTAGCCATTTAACAGAAAATTGACATTTATATGAACATATTTTTTTTTCAATAGCCGACAGCGACCGACTTAGCGTTAAAATTCCCGGGTACGTTTTAGTATATTTACCGTACCCGGGGTACAAGTAAGTATACTTAATTTTACCAGGGGTACATGTAAGTAGTACCCGAGCCGACAATGACTAAACGAGCTTAACTAAGTACAGCATATTGTTATAGCCTCATTAAGCTCGTTCAAAACGTGCACGGAAGATACCGAATGCAAATATAGGAAACAATTCTAGCGCATAATTTAAGCAAAATGATCCACAAGTGCCATGTTAATATTAGTATTGTTAATATTATCGAGCTATATTAAGGTCTTAGTCACCAATGAATATGTCAGATTGTTGTTTAATATGGTCCGAACTAGATATGATTGAAAGTCTCCTCGTGGGTCTTTCATAAATATTTCTTGTCAATGTCACGCAAAAAAGTATTAAGGTCATCTCGCTTTCGGAACACACCTGATTGCATCCCACTCTGCAAAGAAAAGGAGGAGAAGCAAATAAAACCACGTATTTTTAAATGTCGAAAATTCTTTTACGAACAAAGATCGAAGGCCACGATATTATCGGCGGGCTTGCCAGTCAACATGTTATTTCTAAACACGAATTGATATATTTGGCAAATAAATTAGAACTCACTCAGGCGACGTGTTATGGTTCGACAAAAACTCAGAAATCAAAGAACAGAAAATTTCGGTCCATCTTGATGGAAAATTAGGTGTCACGTGACAATTATCAGCGGAAGGTCAGGAATGTTAGGAACCGTAAGTCTCGCTCCACATCTCGCGAGCCTCGGGTCCATAGAAATGAAACGGGGCATCTCGATTTTTATTCAAAGCTTTTACTTTATTAATCAAGCTTTACTTCGTGTTGTAAACGTTTTATGATAGGTTGCTTTGTATCATGTAATGCTTCAATGACAGATTGAAGCAATTAATAATAAACCACGATTTGCATATTTCTCATTCGCCTTCTAAACGGCAATTCTGGTAATTATACGAAAGCATCAACAATTAATCGAATATCACCTGTACGTATAATGCATACACTAGTAGATTCAAGTAAGTCAATTTGTTTATCAGCGATGTTTATGTATTGCAAATCTTTCTTTGAAATCAGATGTATTGTCAGTCTCCAACAGCGTTTCCACAATTTCCAGCGCATGTCTGAACATTATTTGAACTGTCAAAGTAGGTGTTGCGTTTTATTTTGCTGTTCCACATTAGACGGAAGCAGACAGTTGAAAAAAGAAATAAAGAAATAATGTACAAATTACCATTACTGTGTTTATGTGATAGAATGTGCGTAATAATAAATAATGAATTATTGTAATAGCATTTATTTATATTTGTAGTTCAACTTCCAACATGTTAGATGCAATGTACATAACTAGACATAAATATTTGGGCTAAACTTGAAACGGGTGTGGATATTGTTAAATTGTTATTAATATTATGAACAAGTTTTGTTTGCAAGAAAAATCTGTATCTAAAAATATTCGAGCTTGTAATATAAATAAATCAGGCCAAAAGGAGTTAGTGTTCCGTTTTGAGCGATCTGATTGTACCTTAACTATGGTCACCATAAACAACAACTTTCTGATAGTGTACACAACACATTAATACTTTGACCATCACTTGGGAGGCGTAGTGTACACAACACATTAATACTTTGACCATCACTTGGGAGGCGTCAATGACTGATACATGTATCAAAAGTGTCAACATTTTTCTTTGCAGGTGTTCAATGAACGGTAATTGTATTTGTATTTCCACAATACCAGAGGGAGTTGAAGGCCAGCGTACAATTAGAAAATCTGAAACTTAATATTCACGGACATAATTAAGTTTGTCCAACACTTCAGTGCTGGGTATATTTTGAGAAGTGCAGATAAAATGTCAATAAAAACACAGCCCATCATCAGTTGTTTTGTTTAAATATGACCGGTAATGACTTTCTTTCGTGTGTTTACAATACGAGAATCAGGGCAGCTGTAGAGCAAGTGTGAAAGTTTTGAGGCCACGAGTTTTAGACCTGAGTAACAATCGAATAACAAGTTAATTTGATGTTCAATTGGCCTCCATTTTGCTTTGATCATTTCGCTATGTGTATTTGGTACTAGAGGCCGATTGTCTAAAACTGGCATTAAACTCTTTTTTTTCATACTGTTTGCATTCGCTGATATCTTTTTTCGTAAGCTTTTTCCTTAGAGCGTCAGATCATGAGTTTGTTCATTGCTCTGGGTATGAAAATCTAAATTAATTACATACAATTCACCAATAACACTTTTACAGGACTTAACACTTTACAGCCACAACATTCAAGATGCGTTTCTGCACAAGAAAGAACGTAAACAAAATACTATTTTCTATAATCATATGCATTATTTGACTTAATGTTTCTGTTTCTGATGTTACAATGAATTTCATGCATACACTATAACAAAAAATGTATACAGTTAATGTAGTCGAGATTCGTTTTGACACATATTTCCGTCTCTGGACATCTTTAAAGGAACATTGTCCTCCATATAGTGCGGTCAGCGAGCTACCCTACTGAACCTATTGGATTGCTATGTGCATGTATGTAACATGTTTTAATTTTAATACCCCCCATTCCAAGGAAGCCAAATTAATCTCTATCTTTTACAACAAAAAAAATATCTCGAATTTAAACTAAACTGATTGAACTATGGAAAGTTTTCTGAGATGCCTAATGTGGATGGACGGGGATAACAATGCCTTGTTTTCTTGCACAGTCTCCGGGGAAATAAGAGCTTTTCTCGTCAATAATTGGCTTATAGTGTCTGCATTTGTGTTCATTATGTTCAGTTCATTGCGTGTATTAAAATTTCAATCTCTTCAATGTATTTCCGTCAAGAAAGCGCGAGTGTTTCGCGTGGAAAGTCAGCTACCAAAATGTTTCATGTGTTATATGTGTCTACAATGTCAGTTTGGGGTTTGAATCGGTCGGGACTAGGTATGATTCATAGTTTCAGCGTGACCCTGATACATAATTCACTTCAAGATCATAGGAAAAAGTATCAAGGCCATCCTGCTTTCGCAACAACTCTGATTGCATCCCACTAGGTAAACAGACAGATGAGATAAATTGTTTCAAAAAAAATCGAACCATGTATCCTTTCATTAACCCATTTATGCCTAGCGTCTAGAAAAAGGCCTTGGCAAACAGCGTAGACCCAGATGAGACGCCGCATCTCATCTTGGTATACGCTGTTTGCTTAAAGATTTGTTTTGTAAGAAATATTCTAAATATAGAAGGATGGGAGAATCCACTAGGAATAAATGGGTTAATAACGAATAGACGACTACGAACAAAACGAGATATATGCGTGGCTCGTGTAAGATCGAAACCACGATCCTTTCGGCTGTCTTGCCAGTCAAAAACGAGAAATGTAATCACATAAACACATCTCTTGATTTATTTGTCAAAGAAATGAGAATACACTCAGGCAATGTATTCGGGACCGTCGAACAATCAGAACTCATAGATGAGACAATTGCGGTTCCATTCTCGGTGGAAAATGGAGAGTCACGTGACCATGAAATACGGAGGTCCGTACAAGCCTGTGACCAAAATGTCTCGTTCCATGACGGTGGAGACTTGAACACATACACATGGAAATGAGGCACCGCAATTTTTGTTCATAAAGTGTTGCTGTATTTATCATTTGTTTACTGCCCGTAGACGTTTTACAACACCGTTCCTAAGCAAAACAACATCATTGCAGTTTTGCAGGACTAAATGGTGAAATAGTATGCGTTTGGGTGGTCGTGCGTTCGACCTTTTCTCGGGGAGCTAGTTTCTTTAAACAGTTGGCTTTTGATACAATTTTCAAATTAAATATTGTGTTATATTATACATAGGTATATGATAGATTGAACTTTGAATGTTCGGATCGTACATGAAATGAAGTCCCAAATGTAAGAGAAACACGCATTCCAACGACTTCCCAGTGCCCATGTATCATGTTA
This sequence comes from Dreissena rostriformis, assembly GCA_007657795.1. Classification (NCBI taxonomy): domain Eukaryota; kingdom Metazoa; phylum Mollusca; class Bivalvia; order Myida; family Dreissenidae; genus Dreissena; species Dreissena rostriformis. Next base: position 109,750 of record VMBQ01000360.1, on the reverse strand, counting down.
TTCGTCCTATATTTCTTTGCTGAAGGCCACTGGTGGACATGTTTAACTCATGAAAATAAGCTTAAAGTGTTTATGGAGGTTAAATTGCGTATCTAAACTTATGTCATAATAGATAACAACTTATTTATAGTGTATGAAACACATTAATCCAGCACTTGGAAGGGGTCAGTTACTGATATGATATGTACCAACAGTTTTCACTATGAGTTGTTAAATCAGCGATAATTATATTTGTATTTACACAAGACAATAATGATTGAAAGCCAGTATAAACTAGAAAACTCGGAAATTTAATATTCATTGACATAATTATGTTTGCCCAACTCTCCATTGACGGGTAGACATTAAGAAAAGCAGATAAACAGTCAATACAAAATCGTGGATCATCAATTTATTGTTTATCTATGACCGTAATGACTTCCAGTCTGGTTGTTTATAAATTATGCAAAAACAAGTTATTCCAATCATTTTGAACGTCTACTCTTATCAGAACTAAGGTTTGAAAGAATAATAATAGTGTAGATGAGTGTATTACATGCTTAATGCCAACTATTACCACCCAGAGATCTTTTCAGTGGTTCTTTATTGTTGGGTCAATACGTAGAGGGAGATAATTTCTATCTGGCAAATTTGTGAAGCAGTTACCTGTCTTGCATGGTTGGAGAACTCATTCTAGTTGAACATTGTTTTTATAGTTGAAACACGAGCTTTGTCACTGACAAAATAAAAATGTTGTCAGAGAAAGAACAGGATCTCAACAAGTTTATTACCCTAGCTTTTTTGTTAAGGTAGGATGTTGATTTAAGTTTTAAATTATTTCTTTTACAATTACTACCACAAATTTGCAGTGACTAAAAAACTGAAATAATGTGCATATTCATAAAATGACTCTCTATCCACAAACTGGGTTGCATAACCTAGATATGGAACTTGTTAAGTTGTTGCAGTAATCAGATATTTGATTTACCTTAGCAACCACAATTTTCGTCTGACAAAACAAACTAAAATAACGTGCATATACCCCTTATTGCCCTATACTAGGTTTCATCAACCTGGCTTAAGTACTTTTTGATTAATCACAGATTTTAGTTGTTAATTTTTCCATAACCAAATAAACCACTTTTTTTTCACAAAAACAACTGAAATAATAAGCATATGCCCTTTATATGGCCCTATATCCACAATCCACATATCAATTTTCATTTACCTAGCTTAAGTACTTTTTGAGTTATAGCAATATCCAGATTTGAAGTGACCGAAGGACAGACTGACACATGGACGGATCGGAAGGTAAACCTATAGTCCCCTCCAGTCACATTGGTAGGCGACTAAAAATAAAATGTTTTTAAATGATTGCTGTCACTATCAGGTGTCATATGGAGCTCTTTGCCACCAAAATGAAACTGTAAAAATAGGTGAATGAAAAATGTAAAGTTTATTGCTCAAATCAAATTGGCTGTTCTTGAAAAACAGTAACCAATATTTCTTAGTTTAACACTGGGTATTAACCAGTTTAAATGAAAGACAGAGTTAAGTGGATTGCTTTCAATTGCGGAGCTGTTGATGGTAAGGAGGTATTTTCAAGGAAATACAATTAAAAAGATTCGAGCTACAAGAAAGAGTATAAACATGGCATAATTTCCTTGAAATAAACATAATATATTTGTGATTGTTTCTTTCTTTAGTAGTGATGTTATTAAAAAAAAAAGTTTCAAGCGAATAGTATTTCATCTTTTGCACTTTTACATAACACTAAATACCTTTTGGCACCATGTCCAGCTGATTGGCAATTATGCTGAACCATATACATCTTTGGCCTTTAGTGTGACCTTGACTTTTACCATTATAAACGTTTTTGGTAATTTATTTTAAAATTGCATGATGAATGATGAAGTTTCAATGTGGACAAGTTTTATTTGTATATATAGAGCTTACACAAGCAGGCTCAACAAAACCCAGATGTCATAAACATGGATGACCCTAAAACCCAGATGTCATAAACATGGATGACCCTAAAACCCAGATGTCATAAACATGGATGACCCTAAAACCCAGATGTCATAAACATGGATGACCCTAAAACCCAGATGTCATAAACATGGATGACCCTAAAACCCAGATGTCATAAACATGGATGACCCTAAAACCCAGATGTCATAAACATGGATGACCCTAAAACCCAGATGTCATAAACATGGATGACCCTAAAACCCAGATGTCATAAACATGGATGACCCTAAAACCCATGTTTGAACACAGAGAGCTGTATTGTGCATATTTTACCTTTATATGTGGCCTAAATCTTTGAGATAAACACAGTTATTGCGTGTGCCACACCAGCACATGGTGATCATGTTGGCATTTTGATTTAAATATTAAAGGAATACATGCATGGAAACCTTGAGACCACCTTGTCACCTGCCCAATTCAATGACTAAATTTAATAACATAATTTTTTCTACTAAGTTATCTCAATAACTTGATTTAAGGACATAAAATTCATATGCAGTATCAAATAACAATTTTTGTTTTAAATAACAATTTTGACACATGCATATGGTATAAAACACCCGTATATGGCAAGAAACATCTGTTTAGGGTTTAAAACCAAAGTTATCTTGAAATATGCTGCATATGTGCATAGACATGAAGGACACAGCTTAAACCAATCTTATTATTAAAACAAATATTTTCAACAAAAACAACAACAACCACCATTTTGTTCTACAACTCTGTGTCAACAGTGTAACCAAACAAAAAGCACTTTAAATGACCTGAACACTGAATGTGGTTTATCACATGGTACGAGATTTGAATACATGTCACGACAAGTGCAAGAGCTGCGTTCTGAGAAAACACCGCTCAATGCATGTGGGTAAAGTGTCATCCCAGATAAGCCTGTGCAGTCCACACAGGCTAATCAGGGACAACACTTTCCGATTTTATAGTATTTTTTAATTTAAAAGAAGTCTCCTCTATATGAACACCCAGTTTAGGCGGAAAGTGTCGTCCCTGATTAGCTTGTGCGAAATGCACAAGTATTAAGCCCAGTTTTCCCAGAGTGCGGCTTACAAGATTCCTCAATCCCCGGGAGACAGCCAATGGCTCCACTGCCAGTCCTCCACACGGTAAAGTCTCCAAATATAGAAACTGTTGCCTAGCAACACCTGCAGCACACGACCTAGAATCACATCATCAGGTAACACCGTGTCAAGCCACGTGAATGGCATATGTAGTGAACTCGAGCGCTCAAACAGCCGGACAGTGTACTGAGTTACCAGGACAACAATGGCACACTTCATGAGGGTCGGGGAGCGCCATGGTGGTGCGCCAGCCTCCAAGTCCTCAAGGTCAAGGTCATCATTCTGGAACAAACCGGATGAGAATGCATATATGACAAAATTGAAACCATTAATTTATTTAATCTCAATATCACATGAAACTGTGACAATTATAAGGTCCTGGAAAAAAAATTCTGATTGAGTTTTTTTAAGTTTTATGAAGATTGGGCAATAAATTGGCCTCTGGAGTGTTCACAAGCTAAATGTTGAAGACAGACCTCGACAACATATGCCGAATGATTGACAAAAAATGATCACAAAAGCTCCCCATAAACATGTTTGTCTCAGGAGAGCTTAAATGCAACATGAAATTCTGCATCATTACTAACACAAAAACTAACTTTCTTATTTAAAGCGGTCATCTTTACTTAAAAGGTTAGAAACAAAATATTCCTTAATTAAATTAAGATTTAAAGATTAAATGAAGGATTGATTGCTTTCTACCCAGTACTTTAACCCTTTTCCACTCAGAAGAAAAAAGTGAAAATGGCTATATGCAACCAGCATAAAACCAGAACAGCCTGTGAGTTACAGGTTTAATGCTGTTTGCTGCTCATCAGTATCCTAGAGTTGGAAACTAAGCCTTTTAAACATGAATCTAATAAGAAAGGTTTTCAATAAAATTTTGATTTTCTTAGGGACTGCAAATGGGTCTAAATGTGCATCTAAGCCGGAAAGGGTTAACCCTTTTCATGCTGGGAAATTTGTCGTCTGCTAAAAAGTTGTCTGCTAAATTTCTAAAATTAGCATTTTCTTTGATTTTTTTTCAAAGAATACTATCAGAATAGCAAACAGTTTGGATCCTGATGAGACGCCACGTTCTGTGGCGTCTCATCTGGATCCAAACTGTTTGCAAAGGCCTTCAAAATCCGGTTCCAGCGCTCAAAGGGTTAAAGCTCTCACCTCCAGATCCAAGATTCTGATGGCTCTGTGTACAATAAATATGATGCTGTACAGCCGGACACACAACATCGTGATCACCAGTGGGCGCAGGAAACGCTGTATGTACAACATGGCTACCTGGGCTGTGTCTGAAACACACACAGAACAGATAATTACATTACAATAATGTTCTCTTAAGGCATATGGTACGGAAGAGTGCAAAGAAATTAACACAGGCTTATCAGGGACGACACTTTCCACCTAGACTGGATTTTTATTTTTAAGATAAACAGAATGTGTTGTACCTGTGCAGTTGGCACAGGCTAATATGGGAAGTACTTTACACGCATGCATTTAACCCCAGTTTTCCCAAAGTTCGGCTTGTTAAAATGTTACTAGTACCTATTGACATGTTGATCACTTTGTATGCCTCCTGCCACATGGAACCTTTGGATTGGTATCTAAAAATACATGCAACAGAACCTATATTGAGAGAAGAACAAGAGCTGTTTGTAAAACAGTAACAAGTTACAACCCAACAAGGTTACCGGGGTATATGAAATTTAAGATAAAATACCTATTTTCATGAAAACTTGATTTTAAATGTTGGACTAAGCCATGTCCACATTTCCTGTATTGTCTGTATATTGATTTGTCTGAATATATAATGAGACCCAAAATGTTGTCTTGAAGTTTGGTTAAGATCGAAAGAAAACTATTGAACTCAAAGAACATGAACAAACGTGGTCTACAGACTAAATGAGCCTTGTTTTAAGACTAGAGCTCCGCGAGTTGGATGTGTCGCCTGATGGTAGATTGGTTAACCAAGAAATTGGCCAATTTCAATAAGTCTTAGTCCAAGATAAGGTCAAGGTCAAAATGAGGTTGGGTGATGCTGGTGTGTGCAGGGTGATGAGAGACAACATCCATGCAAGTATCAAAGCTCTGTAGCAAGCTGTATTGATGTCAGACGAAACGGTCAAAATGGGTAAACCAAGACTTTCGTACCGACGGACGGACAGGACAAAACTATTTGCCTCCCGCATCATAGAAAAGGTCTTGTCCAGATACACAAAGTCATGTGAACCAAATATGAAAGCACTATCTGACGGGACACAGACGTTATGAGCTTTTTTTGAATCGCGGTCGCAGATTTCAAAACCTGAACGCGGACCCCAAGTTAAAAAATTTCATGCGCATGGAATGGTGTTGTCCAGATACACGTCATGTGTACCAAATTTGAAAGCAATATCTGAAGGGTCACAGTAGGTATGAGCCTTTTTCAAATCGTAGTCGCACATTTCGAAACCTGAACGCTGACCTCAAGTTCAAGGTCGTGGTCACAGGGGTCAAACATTTTATGCTCATGGAAAGGTGTTGTCCAGATATACATGCATACCAAATATGAAAGCAATATCTGAAGGGACACAGAAGTTATGAGCTTTTTTCAAAAAGTGTGATGCTGCTGCAGACAACGCTGCACACGACGCCGCTGCCGCTGACGAAGTAACACCTATATGTCCCCTGATCATAGTCAGGCGACACAAAAACTGGGCTGAATGCAATTGCATAAATTGATGTCCCAGATTAGCCTGTGCAGTCTGCACATGCTAATCAGGGACGACACTTTCCGCCTAAGTTGGATTTTTGTTAAGAAAAGACTTTCTTGTAATAAACAAATTCATAAAAGCCGAAAGTAACATCCCTGACACAGCACAGGCTTATCTGGGGCCACACTCTTCACACATGCATTAAGCCCAGTTTTCCCACAGCAAGGCTCAGACCATTTCTCCACCACATACCTGTACCAGGAGGAGGGTGTCTGGAGGGGAGACTTCACCATGCCTATCTCCTCCTTCATCACATAGAGAACACTGAGAGAGCTGAGGGTGACAAACGCAACATCACTCACTATACCTGCAACATAACTGAGGGTGAGAATCTATGGCATACCATTTGGGTCGAAAGTCTACATAGCCTTCTAGGTAAACATAAATTTGTACTTCAAAGTACATATTGTACTTCGAAGTACAAAAATTGCACTTCAAAGTACAAATATGAAATACACTTCGAAGTATATATTTGTACCCTGAAGTACAATTTGTACTTTGACGTACATGTTTGTACTTTGACGTACAAATTTTCTGAACAGCCAATCAAAACACTCGTCTATTTCGGATAGGAAATTTTTGGACGAAGGGGAATTTCATAAAATAGAGCATTAACGACCCCGATATAAAGAATAATTCCTCATGTTCTCATTGACTTACATTATTTATTGGACTATAATTGTTGGCAAACAGTTGTTTTTTCCAGAACCGAATGATAGAATGGAGGCTGCCTTTTTTTACAATGCGTTTTCTGATTGGCTAACACTCAAGGGTCTGTAAAAACTGTACCTTGAAGTGCAATTTTGTACGTCAAAGTACAAAAAAATGTACTTAGACGTACATATTGTACGTCGAAGTTCATTTTTCTTTTTACCAAGTAGGACTTTTGACCCAAATGGTACGCCATAAGAATCCCTACATCACTCACTATACCTGCAAGATAACTGAGAGTGACAAATGAAACTTCACTCACTATACCTGCAACATAACTGAGGGTGAGAATCACTACAGTAACATCACTCACTAAACCTGCAACATAACTGAGGGTAAGAATCACTACATCACTCACTATACCTGCAACATAACTAAGGGTGAGCATCACCACATCACTCACTATACCTGCAACTTAACTGAGGGGGAAAATCACTACATCACTCACTATACCTGCAACATAACTGAGGGTGAAAAACGCTACATCACCCACTATACCTTCAANAGTAGTAGTAGTATTAGTAGTAGTAGTAGTAGTAGTAGTAGTAGTAGTAGTAGTAGTAGTAGTAGTAGTAGTAGTAGTAGTAGTTGTTGTAGTAGTAGTAGTAGTAGTAGTTGTAGTAGTAGTAGTAGAAGTTGTAGGTGTGGTGGTAAAAAGATAAAGTTAAAGAGAAGAAGCAGACGTGATTGGTTTAGTAGTAGTAGAACCTGCACCTTCATATATTACATATTTTATATGGGTTTATTTCTATGTTCAGTACCAAATGCAGCTTCGAACACAATACTTTTAAATTTTATATACACTGTTTAATTTATTGCAGTATTCGTCCTACAAGATCGCAAAGAGAAAAGAGTGGAGTTGTACACACCATTTTCTTTAAACACACCATAAAGTCGTGCCCATGTTCGAACTCGGCCTGTTTTATTAAGATTGAGCCATAAATATGGCTTCTATTGTGCTTGTGCAAGTTTTTTTTTTAAATATATGGCCGGGTGACCTAATTTTAAACGCACGGGTCCCAGATTTGAAAACATCCTTGGAAATGGTAAAAATACACATCCTGACCAAGTTTTATCATGAGTGAATCACAAATGTGGCATCAATGTGTTTATAAGATTTTACCTTTTAACCTAGTAACTAGACGCCCGTGATACATATTCAGACTAGATTTTAATCTTGCACGCAAACCTCGACCTTGATCCGAATAGCCTCAATGAAACCCATATCTGAGTCTGAATATTAGTTAAACATAAGAGTTGTTGAACGCAAACGATTACCTGAATTTTCTAAGCACACCAAGCGGATTGTTTTTACTTAATTACAGGTTAAGTGTAATGGGCCTTGGTTGCATACTGATCCACAAGACGAGTGCAAAGTTTTAAATGCATATCTGTACTTGCTTCAGGGATATATACATTAGAACGGCTAAGTTGATCTTTTTCAATAAGTTTGAAAAGTCACATTAGTTTTATTTTTTCATATAACATCGTTAATTAATCACTAAAATATATTACAAGCTAAACCAATGAATTATACTTATCTACTGTTTGGAATAAGCAATACATGAATAATAATTATCTACTGTTTGGAATAAGCGATACAAATATGTATTTTTGTTTATTTGAAATAAGCTGAACAATATAAGTATGTCGAAAGTGAAGTACCGAAAAGTATTGCATTCGTTTTTTGATTTTACACATATTATTTAACTGTTTATTTATTATGAACTTTGTGTATCATGGTAATTATACTGAGAGGTGTTACATCAGAAAAATCAACGTTTATTAATAACTGTAGATATGCATGTTGTCAACATGTAACATTTTGGTCTTTGTACTCAGTAATACATTTATTAATAAACGGAGCATGTAACGTCATCAAAACAATAATTAAACCGTTTCTACATACAATATGCCATATTGCAAATTTAATATAAAACATTCTGATATTCAAGCAAACATTGTATTTTTAAAAACATGACATAATCTTTGTCCAAATCACCTATCCGTAAAATTGCGTTCTTCTGGGTGAAGTTTTAAGTTCGGACTTTTTCAAAAGTGTATTACAGATGTTCGAGAGCAAATATTTAATAATAATTAATTGATGACATGTTTTGTTAAATTCAACGTGTACTTACACACTTAAAAACAAATAATCGTACAATTCATATGATAATGATGTAAAAGCGAAAAGGAAAAGGTTTCGCGTATTACGATTATAGACTTAACTGTAATGTTCCGGTATACAATCTTTGTTTTAATTCCACGAAATCAAAATCAAGCTTAAACGAGAGATGTTTGTTACACATGAACACCAGTGTTTATGATCGTAGGTAAAGCGTTCGAAAAATATTGTGAGGAAACCTTGAACTCAAAATTAATAAGTCATTTTTTTGCCCTCGTTTTGCAAGTAATAAACTGAATTTCCAATAGCTGCTATTCGAGAATAAAATCCTCCAAATTAGCGTGAAACAATTAATGAGTGGATAAAAACATTAAGATATAATATTTAAGTGCGTTTAATTGATATAGGTTGATGTTAATTGCTGTGATATTCTGCCAAGCAATATAATATTTTACATAGCAATTGTGTGTGTTTGTATAGATATATAATGAAAAAGTATTTTGTTAGAACATGGCAAGGTGATTAGGTTAAACAATGGGATATGGAAGTATTGAAATAAACACAGCTCGTATTGTTGGCAGCATAGAACCGCAATTCGTATTTAATGATTCTGAAAGCCTATAAAGATATTCAAACATCTAAAAAAAAAAAAATATAGATAACTTTTGCTTTTGATGTGCATACAACAATCAGTAAATCATTTCTGCTTACTGATCCTTACCTGGATACGACAAAAACCTCAAGTTTTTACGAGCGTATCTCTACAATAGATAAAAGTCAATTGTCACATTTCAAGTTCATTTATAAAACACATTATCAGTAAACGAACGAATACATGTGTACGTATATCAAGTATGCCAAACGTAATAAGTAAGTTAAGAATGTATGTTGGATTTGTTGTAGAAAGACAGGTAGGGTACGCCTGCATTCCCTTAGAGCAAAAAAAAAAACAACATTTACTTGTTCAAGGGCTTATGAAATCCTTGTCAATAAAAAGTATTTATGTCAATGCTTTTCGTTTTGTGTGTGTGTCTATTTACATACAAGTTGGCTGAATAACAATGTCATTAACTATTGTGATGTGACCAGAGTCTTTTACTGCCCATATTTTCTCTTCGTATAGGTGGCCAGCAAGGGCAATTGCCAATGCTAGTTTAACTTATGCAAGAGCTACAATTGGCATAAGTTTTAGTACAGCCAACTGTAGGCAGCTTAATATACAAAAACAAGTATATTACTATAAATTACTGTTATATTACAGTGAAGAATGTACAAACTGCTTTGTAAAGTATAATCATGAGTATGTGCCTCAATGAAATGAATTAAGCTTCATCACAAGCTTCCGTAATTTTACATACATTTATTTATAAATATACTATCGATTGTTGAATATCAAAAGGAACCTCAGGATGTTTGAAAATCATGTTCCAAAAAAAATATTAAGAAATGACTATTTAAAATACCAGTGACTCTTCGTCTTCTTCTACTTCGTCGCGTGTCAGTCTCTGCATTTCTTCTTCAAAATCCTTAAATATAACCAAAAAAAAAATCTTTATTAAGATTACTAACAATATGAATGACACTATTTACCTTATCAAAACGCTGATGATAAATTAAGTTCTAATTTCGACAAGATAATTTCTAAATTTGAAAATATGCAAACAAAGTACGAATATAGGGCAATATTTGATAAGAGTACTCTTATTGATGGGTCTAAGATTGACAAAACTGGACAAAATACTTTGTGTATCATATATCAAGCGTGAAAAGGTGTTGACACATGATCACAAGAACACAATTTTTAAATAAACAGTTTTGATTTCAATTTAACGTGTCGACCGAGCTTCCACCTAGTGAGTTGTACAATTTTCTGTAGAAACATCGCTATTTTGATAATTCGTTATAGGTGTGCCATACTTCTATATATAGTTAATTTTAAACCTATTCTCTAATCGTTTTAATATATTTCCGATACTTAAGACACTAAAAGCATGTTCGTTGTATTCGATTCACGTGTTACATTTTGACAGTCATGATTTCATTTTCTGTTTGCATGTGTACGATTAATTGTGAGCGTTTCAGACGCGCGGTGGATAAGAACAAGAGTTATACTGTTTTGTATAAGAAAGGAACACACGAATCGCAACACCTTTGTTATTATAATTTCTAAATAACGACTCAAGATATCATCTATAAATTTTATATAGTGTTGTTTAAAACCATTTCCTTCATAGTTTCATTAAAATAATTTATGTGAGCTTAAAAATATGCAAATAGTATTGAATTGTGTTCGAATATTGTTCTTTTATAAGAAAAATATGATAAGAAAAAACATTTGTTCAAATATGTGATTATACAATGCGGGTAAGCTATCAGATAATTGCATGCTGGTCGATCATTAAAGAAGCTTAGTATTACAAGCTAGTACCGCATTACACACGTATCACATCACGCATGACGTACGTTGGATCTCCCATCAAAATCACAACATCAAAATTTTGTTTAACATTGTTATGACGAGTTCCAAAGGCGAGTTCATATCATATTCGGCAATGGAATATTCCATAGGCTATTATCTCGATGAGATAAATATGTCAACCTGGTATCCGAGCAATGACTTGACATACATGAGACGGAAAAACCAAAAAACGGAAACTTATATAGTGCAAATAAACTTTGCATTAACCGTTATGATTTTCATTGAAAGTCAATATTTTAAGATTATTTCGTGTTGTGTATTTTTAACGTGATATTGCTAATTCATCCAATCCTTGGTCAATTCGAATAAATTTGTAGGAGATTTGAAACAAGTTTTTTTTCATATTCTAAAACTTATGTAAATCTTTGAAAAATAGTTTTACGTGTTGCATTAGAAATGCGTTTTAATTTTGTTCATAACTGAACTAAGTAGTTTAAGAAACAATTCTTTGAGAAGATACTTTGAGTTGCAGTACGGATACATGGAAGTTGTGTATCATCGATAACTAGCAACGGCGGAATAAAATTAACGTATCCTGCTGACGTACTGTGCTATTTTGTATTTGTTCAAAGTACGAATAAATGTATGCCGATATCAAGTATGCCAAACGTAATAAATAAGTTTAGGATTTATGTTTGATTTGTGGTCGCCATAACAGAGATACCAGATGGGGTACTCCTGCAACAGCAACAGACCAGATTGTATGTAATTCAGTAAAATCTTAATAGCTTAAATGTTTAGATATATTACCCACTTCCTCCGATATTTCTGAGTCTATTTGATTCATAAGGTAGACGTGATTGGACGCACACCGCGTCCTAACATAATGCAGCTATAGGCCCTGACAGACTTTATAACCTTCTAAATAACACAGACACATATAATTCTTCGGCCATAAATACTAGTGTGTGCTTTCTTGCGATTGTACCAAAGGGCCATATAATTTAAAGTATGATAAATTAATGACGTCTGTTTAATAATACACATGCGAATATAGATAATATTATGTACTAGTATTGCAACCATGTTTTGATCATCGTTTGTAAGTCCATACCAGGATGCCATATCTTTAAATGCACATGCCGGTAACATTAAACCGAAAATCAACACGATACAAAATAGTTACCTTATTTTCTCATGTAAAAAAAAGTTGAATTTTCAATAAGATAATTAACGGTTTAATTAAATTTCAGCTGTGAATAGAACGCGGAATTTCTTAAATCATAAGGCCTAATATTTATACCGTGTTCGGTTCTTGTTTGTTTCTAAGACTATTTCGTGCATATGTATCCTTAAAAAGGACACTCCAGTCTAACCTGTCATCTACAGTAAACCGACTAACAACACGGATGGTCAATATTGATTTTGATCTCACATACGTTAACAAATAGTTCTTTTTTCAAGTAAAAATGTTTAAAGGATTGTTAAAATACCAATGTGAGTATATTATAACGCCGCTTAGTCCCGTATATAATAGAGAATAATACTAATGGCGTGTTTGAATCTTTCTAGCTCGTTAGTCTTTTGAACTTCCGTGTTTATGAATCCTAAAACAGAACACTCTTACAACTGTCGTATACAGTAAACTGCCTTACATGATGGTCATTATTGACCCTTCGCGCTCATATACGTACATTATAGATTTATTTTCATATATACACTTTCGAAGATTGTATACACATGTGAGTATAGCATGACGCCGCTACATCACTTATATATTGGAACTTACTGGTATATATACCGTTTTCGAATTGTCCTCGTTCGTCAGACCATTCCGTACTTCTGTATCCTTAAATGAAAGAAAAACTCGCACATTTCTTAAACAGTTAACCGACTTTAAACACGAATACCATTATTGGCCTCATTCGTTCACATACGTAAATTAAAGTTCAATCTTCAAATTAACGACTTCGAAGTGTTTATTATATACAACTTATGGAATATTGTGAGGCTTAATATTTCAAAACATAAGAAACATACCGGGAAGGTTCTTCTTCATAACTGCTATATTTAAATAGCATTTTACAAAACCTTTGACCATCTATATTTTCATATGTGGTTTGTATAGAGCAAATAAAATACTTTTAAATCGGACGTCTTTATTTCAATGGATTTTGATGGGCGTGTTTGCTAATTTACATTCAGAATATCATTTTAATTAAACAATGTACTGTGAAAAAGAGTCGTTTGCCTCCTTATATTTTCATTTCGAATAGCAAGGAATCAATGGCAAATAGTAATGCTTTTTTGTATTATCAGCTATAATTGACGTATTTTAGTACAGCTAACTGTATGATAGCTATGTATATAAGAAAAAAGTTCATTACTATCAAGTAATGTTATATTACATCTAAGCATGTACACACTGAAGTGTATATGAGAAGCATAAGCAAGTGAATCAATGAAATACATTATGTTACTTTCGGTGAGTAAACAGTATTTGAATTATTACAATTTTCTATATGTAACCCTATGTAAAATCCAAGTTATTTACTTTATTTTTGTAACTAATTAGCTTCATTACAATTTACCATTGTTACACACATTTATTTATAGATATACTATCGATAGTTATTTGTCTAATTATATGAACGTTATAATATGTATACTATATTGGTCGAAAATTTCGTAATATATGTATGTGTGGTTGCAATGTAACGTATTGTATCTTTTTATAACCATAAACTATTTAATGTGTGAACACTACACCCTTACTTTGTCCCCTTGGGATTTTGGCTATATGGATGTCTTGTTTAAAGCGGAACATATACACTGTCACCTATTGCTAACTAACTTTCTAAAGTTCTATTTAATGACATATTTTCAAAATTAAAAAATTAAAATAAACGGTAAATATTTCAAATACACATATAACGAAATGGCTATTTACAATACCAATGATATTTCATCGCATGTCCGTCTATGCTCTTCATTTCCCTTTTCGTCGCCTGTTAGTGGACGCTTTTCTTCTTCGCCATCCTAAAATGGCACACAAACTATCACTTGCAGTACGAAGACTAACAATATGATTGACAATATGTAATTCATATGAATAGGTATAAAACAGTATTGCTCTCCACAGGTTCTCGGCATTAGCTGCTACCCCTCCCCCACACAGCTGATACTCCCATCCCAAAACCCTTAAAATTGTCGATTTTTTATACACAATAACACAAAGAAAAACGTGAGTCGGAAATGTTTTTTTAAGTAAATATATGACAAGGCATGTGCTTCGACCCTTAAAATGCTGATCTCGGCACATTAGCAATTAACGAAGCTCACTGATCGATCATTTTTTAACCGATTTGCAAAACCTTGGTATCAACGCAGAAGACTTTGTACTAAAGGAATAACTCGCAAAAGTCTATCGTAGAGCGGTCATCAAACAGCAAACTTGCTAAAACAATTACTAGAATCGATCTGGATACCACGAAAATACATTGCAAATTCGGTTTGACAGCCATTCACACTGTAATTACACATCTCATACAATCGAAATTAAACTTAATTAACACTAAGTAACATACATATCCCTCCGCATTCAAGCTGCAATGAGCACTTTTGTTAATTTGTTCTGATTATGGCACTTACATAATCATTACTGTATATAAGTACCTTTTCAGCTGTTGGTGTTTGTTTTTTCGTGCCTGAATTCTTCCGCTAGATAAGTATACAAAATACAAAAAAACGTAAACCTCAATGCATTGCTTAACATTTTTGTCGTAATAATAACTTCATACACGTAAACGTTTTATATAATCGTTCACTTTAAAAACATACATTTCATTAAACAGTAAGCATTCAATGTGCGATTACTCATGTTGTTCATAATATATGTTATAGAGGACAAAAAGTATTTCAGAAAAAAAAACATTTGCATGAGAATATCTACGTCAAGTGACTTTACGACAAATATCGTAACGGTTAAAATAAGACAGGTGACTACAAGAAACACTAACCATTTGGGAACATCGGCTACACATCGATGTAAGCGAGCACACTGTGAACGTAACACAAAAAATAAAAATCAGTGTGTAATACATCTATAACGAACGGGTTAATCCAACAACGCATACGTGAATCTATGAATCAATTTACTCAATATGGTATACATCAAAATAAACGTTAGTTTGCTTCAGAAAACGGCCGAAGAAACAAAGGCAAGCGGTTACAATTTGACCAAATTATAAAGTAACTTGTTAACATATGTATTTACATTGCTTTGCTGAACAAGTAACTTTATTACAATTAGAACACACATAAAATTTAAGAAAACCTGCTAAATAATCATGTTAAAACGTACCTTTAGTTTTGACCAATATAAATGCGACAATGACGGCAAGGATAGCAACAAATACCACAAGGCCGATTACTGCTTTTTCCATCCATTGGGAATTTCCACTGGATATAGTTTCTGTTCAATATAAATATACATATACGTGTGTATGCAATTGTCCTTTTAGTATGTTACAGAGGACGTTCATGTTCCTTAAGAAAGTAAATTATTAAATTCATTAAAACTTGCGCACTAAACCGACACGAATTTACGTTTGTAAAAATAACACACAGCTATGTGTCAAGATAAGTGCAAAACGGCTTTGGTTTGCGTATCTAAACAAAAACGTGTATACGTTACGTTACTCGATATAAGCGTGATAATTGTGTTTATATGCAAATGAGACGCAATCTGAATTTGTCACACACGTTATTCCAACATAATGCTTTATCTTACCTTGATTGTTGTCATGGCCGTCAGGTTTTGGGTTGCTGGTTTCGTTACGTAGTCGATTATTGATTTCCAAGTGGTCACACTTAATCGGGGGAAACGTATTACAACAATAGTATGTCCCACGTGTTTCCTCAACATCGTTCATGACGCTGAATCTTGCCCCATCACCAGTGTATGAAGCTGCATAGTACTTGCCAAGTGTTTGATTGACCAGATGGCATGCCTTAATTGACGTCAGACATTTTGCTATTGTCTCACTTTCTTTGTTAGCCGTTATGCGAATGAAATCCAATTTGAGGTCGTCTTCTGATTTGCATTCAAATGAAGAAAATGTTATGACCTCTATAGGGCCTATCGACACGCTGCCGCAGGTTATATGATGCACTGAAAAATGGTCGATGAAACTGTTCAAAAAATAATAATTTATGAAGGCTTTTTTGGTTTATAAACAAGACGATACTTATAGTCCAAAAGTGCATTTGTCTAGCCATTCAAAAGTCCCCAATTTTAATGCGAACGAATGCATTCATAAAAACACTCCACGCAGACTTTTACGAGCTTAGAGTTCGCTCTATTTATGCATATAATTTAACAATTTGCGCATGTGCTGTTTAACCAGCCTACCCATGAATACCAAAGGGGATCTAATGTTATTTTCAAAAAAAAAATAAAAAAAATAACGGTCAGAATTCGAATGCATCTTACATGGATCAAATAGTGATATTTAAATGATCATTGTTTTTAAAAATGCATTACACAATAATCCAATATTGTCAACTATTATTTAATAAAAATGTTAGCAATTGCAATTTGCAGATCGATTTAAATTAGCATTGTTGTCAAATTGATAAAAAGCTTTATCCTTTACACCATAGGGAATTCCGGGTAAATACGAAAATCAGTAGACACAGTTATGTCCGTGAAAAGGCAAACAACCATTAATGTTATAATTGATATAAGTATACACTCATGCATAAATCCATGCAAATAATGTCAGTTCACTTTTTACTGTTACGGCTGTTACCTAACCTGAATTTCCCCGAAAATATAAATTAATAAATTGATGTATCACCTAATAAGCTTGTCTATGCAGACTGTGACTGAAAAGGGAGGGGCACACATTTAGTTATTTAGAGTTTTTTTTAAGAATTCTAGAGCATTAAGAAGTCCCGTTCGGTCACTTCGCTCTATCACTCTGGGCTTCTTAATGCTGCATAATTCTCTTTATAAACATTATCATATTCTTAACCGACGTTTAAATTTAACTCGGCAATTATCACATCGGCGTTTCAGTTAAACGAGAAATCAACTTTATTCCCTGAAATAAGAAACGATTTTATCTAATTGTAAACGAAATCCGATGACCAAATCATATACACGTAACTAACTATAAGGTTTTACATATATTCCGAAGCAGCATACTTGAGTCATGCACTCGGTTCATATTTGCGCTAGCCTATAAATCGATGTAACAGTATTGTGTAAGAAGGAAACTTTAGTACACATGATGACAGTACCTTGATTTAAGAACAGAAAACCACACACTGCAAGGAGATACGCCATCTGCAAATGATAAGATTTATATCCGTTAAACATGCTCGATGTAAAGATTAGACAACGTATCAACAACATTTATTTATTTTATTTGACATATACATTTGAATTGTGACATTGATCTTGTAACATATTGTCTCATTTATACAGGACACAATTATACTCCAAACATTTTTTTATTTTCTTCATATAAATTTTGTTTTTTAAATTGTGATATTGAATATGAGATTCGGATGTGGCTACAGGAGTAACGTCACCACAACCGACGTTTTTACAAACATAAAGGGACAACACGACGTCAACACTCATATGTGTCTTATGAGTCAATCTTGATACTGTTTATGGACAGTATTGTTTTTTATATCAAGCAGCATATTTAGCATGGTATCATGGACGGATTGTGTATGGCTCCATTCAGGCATGGATGGTGAGGTTTTTACTCCGCAGTTCTCATTCTCTTATATACTTGCATGTTGATATATTTGAGCAGTATACTAGAAGTTGTAGCTCTGTCGCCAGCATACATCGTACTGCCACTTAATTATGTGCATTTGACTCGTATATCAGTACGTATTTATGGTTCTTTTTTGTTTACATGTAGTGTATTGACCAAGGTCGGCCCCATTCACAATGTCAACAAGTATATTGTTTTACCAAATGGCAGACTACAATTCCAAATTGAAGGTTAAACAAAAACATGTTTACATGTATATTGTTGTTTCTTTTTTAATTGTCATAATAAATCGCAACATTTAGCTCTAGTCCCTATCCAACTCTACAAGCTACACCTTAGTAAGTATAATATTGTATTCTCAATATAAAGTATTTGTACGCCAAAAACAAATATTTTTTGTCAAAACGACGCGTTTTTTCCCAACCCTAAGGGCCCCGGCCCCATTTCCGAAATGGTGAAAATAAAACACGTACACGTGACTAGTAAATATATAATGAGTACTACACATGCACATCTGACTAATACTACACATTATTTGAATATGTATTTACAATTTTGTTACATATATCTCAGACACATATATACAAAACAATTATGTGCAAATCGGAAAATAACTCCACTAATGTGCAACCCATTTTTGCGTTATGTTCTTCCATGTTTGCACGAGTTCGCTAAATAATGATATTTAAGCATGAACAGTTTGACAGGCATGAAACCATGGTAGAACTTAGGAAGATCATCTAACTTGAACGAAGTCACTCGGACACAAATGCAGTATATTTACATATATTTATATTGAATGAAAATCAATTATAGTATATTCAAATAGAAGTACTTGACATTTAATGTACGTCATGTTTTAGATGCATTGAGTCAGTATATTATACAAAAATGGATACAACACGTTCTTAACGTGCAAACAGACTTGAATGGATATTGTCCATAGGGCATAGTCCACTGAGTCCCCGAGTATAATTGAACAACATAAAGAAGAACAATGCTTCGTGGAGTGGGAAATATTTTCCTGTAACATTCACTGCTGACCTGCCACTGTATGGCAGTCAAGTGATGCACGTGTCCCAGTGCTTGAACATATTTCCCAGTCACTTGCTCTGATTGTTTCAAATGTTTAGTTAAACTTTTACATACATACCTATTTGTGCTATCATGATTATCTTCGGTGCGATTCTTGTTTTATTTTCCACCGACACCCGTAAGTAAATGTTAAATATAAAATTGTATTTTGCCTTAATAACCTTTTATTTTCTTATTAAGGTAATAATTTGAATGCAAATATAGAAGATGATAAATCATACTTATGATACATCGTTTCAGTGGCACAACTACCAACATTTGCTGTCTATAAACTCGGTGAATCAACAACTATCGATATATCGTGTTTGTGGAATGGGCCAACAACAGGGCTTACACTGATATATAAAACCGATGGTAAAAATAAAGATTCAATAGTGCAGGTAGACAATACAGCAGGAAAGTGCTTCATGACAACCGATTTTTCGTCGGCGGATATAAAATGCATATGTCTGAACATAAATGATGTGGTGTGCAATATTTCAGATAATTCAAACGAGGATAGCAAATGGAGGTGCGCAATATTCCGACACAATAACCCAAATCCATTTTACAGCAATATGGTTGACTTCCCCCAAAAAGGTAAGACAATGAAAGCACCACTTCGTTTTCCTTAAGGGGCTTGTTCCTAACGCTAGCAAGGTAATAGCAATAGCAAATTTGTTTTAAAGCACATAACAGGTTGACAAAATGACATAATCCTATTCAAAAATAAAAAGCGGAAAGACAATTATTAAGAATTTAGCGTTACTTTTTTCCGCTGCTGGGGAATTTCCGCTATGCGTGACTCTATTTTGATTGATTATGTTCTAACTATGAGGTTTGACATAACTTAAGACTAGTTAAATCCCAAATGGCGTTACAATGAGCGATCCAAGAGGGTTACGCCAGCTTTGATTATTTACATGTGACGTGTTTTGATATACGTGTTGCTATGAATTGCATATGCATTTATCACAAGTCTCCAATGACAGTAAAGATAACATTAATTTCTCCTATTATGATTCTTGAGGTTCATAGTATCCTCGGAATTTAGTAAACATGGCCATATTCATACCGCAAGCTATTACCTACACCATATATCACCTTTGTATGCCCCCGAAGGTGGGCATCTAGTCATTGCACTGTCCGTCTGTCTGTCCGTATGTCTGTCTTTCCGTCACACTTTGCGTTTAGGTTTACATTTGCGTTTAGGTTTCGAAAAATGTGGGAAAAACATGGAAAACGCGTTTTTCGGGGGCATATGTCATCTTATGGTGTCAGGTCTTGTTTTTATTTGTTATAATTAGAGAATTAACTTTGAAAGAAACAAGGAAGGTTTACTGTACAATATTTAGCATTTACTTCGAGTATATTGTAATTAAGTCTGCAGTTACACACGCTAATAATCGCAGAGTAATGCTCCACATCCGATAGTGTTTTATTTAAAAACTTTCCTTATTCTTGCCACACTACAAACGAAATATGTATTTAAAGGAATAATTCAACGCACAACGTCGCACTTGGTGGACGTAACGCACACCGCAAAAGCAGAGAACTTAACAGAAGAAAGCAGCATTGTTAAGGAAGGCCAAGGTAAAATATTTATTTATAAAGAGTATTATTTTGTTATACTGTGTCAGTTTGTCTGAAAAAAACATGATCTTTAAAAAATCAAAGTGTTTAAATTTACAACTTTTAGAAGATTCAATTTCCTTTTCGTGTCCAGTATACTGGTATACAGAAATAAATTTATACGAATATGTGTTATACAAATGTATACAATGTGTTTTAAACTTCGAGTACATGACAATTATTCCGCAGATCAATTGACCAGCCAATCCATTTAACATGCCACTACTCTTACATACGAATAAATATCATTCAAAGTAACTAACTTAGCATTCCAGACAACAGGCTAACACATACCACATATTTGTATTTTATAAATACATGACAAAGTGTTGCAAGTACACCTGAGTATGCGACATGTGCTTCTGTCTGCTTACTTTCTTTGAAAATAAGCTTTCATTTAAACATATTGATAAATATTTTACATAGCAAGCAATGATAGCACAACACAGGTCGTGGCCAGCTTTAGAACACCCATTACATCTTTACACTTGCCTGATGAATTCATGGAAACAACGGCATATTATGGTGAGCATTTCTGATATATCGTATAACTTTTAATGAATGCAATAAGTATATACGTAATGTGAGGAATATATTTGTTTTCGTTTAATTTTACATTGCCATAGTAATATAAAATTTATAAAATAAATCGCTGAAAGAACATGAGCTCATTATATTTTTCATATTTCGCTGCTAGATCAACAAACGACAACTCAGAATGACACTGTAAAAGCATTCGATGATCGCCAGGGCAAGAATGATAAAGATGTGTTCTTAAACGGTAATTAAAACGATTTATTATACTATTATATCGTGTATGATTTCATGTACATTTCGTTCGACTGAGTTTAATGATTTATTAAAAGCGATATAACTTGAGACATACTTTTCATATCTTTTTGATCGTTATTTGTGCTCGTTTATAACGATACATGGTGCGTTTCTGTTTTATATTTTCAGACAACTTCTACCGAAATTTTACTGTGATTAGCACATCGTGTATTGTTCTTCTTCTTGCCGCCACGCTGTTGATATGCATATATAGAAAATACCGTTTTCAATCAGGTTGTAGAGAATAGCATTATAGTTGTACATATGCTTTACATTATATTTAGAACGTTAACATTCTAACATTCTAGTAGCATTGAGAATATCTTCAAAAATAGCAGTTCATACAAGGTGATGTTACAACAACCATTTAACTGTTGCTATTAACCATTTCGCCGTTTGCGGTAAAACCTGAAGAAGGTCTTCGACACCTATCTTGGTTGACAATCATGTCCGCTTGTTTCAGAAGCAGTTATTGCAGCTATTGATGAGATGAATCCCACACTCCAAATCAATTTATCAACTGAAGCTGTGATGCAAAGTCACACCTCAATAACGGACCACTACGACCGAATACCAATTATGACCATGCCGCCTATGGCTGACAGTTTTCCTCTGACAAACGCACGAGTATCTCAAGATAGCTTCGTTAAATCAGAGAATGAACAGCTACGATCAAGTGTTCACAATTATGAAACAATCCTAGATGACAACGAGGTTACTGCTTCTAACAGGAAGGAGAGAGAGCTTGTACGGCACCAGGGGAGCGAGCTCAAGGGTACCCCGTTCTACGTGAACGAGCAGTTCCCAAAGGAAGTGTCCGACAAACGCCGAAAGTTGGTGCCACGAATGAAGGAAGCCCGCAGCCAAGGTAAAAAGGCATGGATTGCGTACGACACACTGTTTGTCGACGGAAAGCCAGTTCGGGTGTTATCAGTGTAACACATCAGTGTTATCTGCTAAAACGATTCACTGATAAGAAATGATCATACAAATTGAAGCTTGATTAACAATTCAAATCATGTAAAATGTGAAAAGTAAGTGGAACTAATCATGTATATACCAGTCAGCTAGTTCTAGAGTTGTATTACAACATTTATAAGACATAATTTGAAGTTGTATGACATATATTTTCTCAAAGTTAGTCAACAGTGTCTGAATATTATAGTAATGCCTGCCAGTCTCTCTCCTTCACCTTTCAAATGTCAGCCTAATTCATGTTTTTCACAAATGAAACTCTATACTCGGGGTTTCTATTTGTCCATACTGTTATTATGTGTAATCATAAATAACCCAACTATGTGCGTCTAACAACATGTAATTGTATTTGCATAGGCAGAAGAACTATATAAGGCATTTTCTTTCGTTCTAGTCCTATTCAAACATGTTAACTGTATAAATATTGTATGCAATTCTATGTAAAGAAATGCGCATTGTTTGAAATTAATATGTTTAAACTAATAATTCAATTACAGTAATTATTGACACGTTGTAAATCTCTCCAAAATGTCATGCAATAACATGATAAAACATGCTGCACGTCTTGCAACGTTGGAAACAGGCCGGACGGATAAACAAGTTGTGAAATGTGTTTGCAAACTGATGTGAATCAAATAAGAAATTGAAGAACAATAGTCATGTGGATGTAAGCCCATTAATAAAGAAACGAATGTCAAATGTGTATTACATATTTAACGTGAGGTGAATAAATGTGCATAAACCTTGAAATATTGACATTCTTTATAGTTTGTTTGTTTTTAATACAAATGACGCATGGTCACCTGTTTAACGTGATGACGGAGATAGCGTGCCCCACTTTTTTTTATAAGTTTGTATCGACTATCGCTTAACATCATTATTTACATATCAGGCGTTGCTATTTTAAGAGACACTATATTGCCCGGTCATATGATTTGTCTTTACAAATCTATGTTGTTGATGTCCTCATTGGACAAAAAATGATACCTTTTAAGCGTACAAAAAGCTATGTGTGCAGTATGAAGTAATGAAGTATCTATGCCTCAGTCAAACACACTTTTCGAATATGGTTCCGACTGCGAACGACAGCTGTGTAGTCGTTATGGTTTAGTTAAGACCTATTTAACTTTGCTCGACTGCATCGAATAGCTAAGACTTATTGAACAGCTATCAAGTTCATTTCCTGGGTTACATCAGTACTTTACATCATTTGAGAGATTTAAAGAACGCTCCCACGGTGGGGATCGAACCCATGACCTTCCGGCGACCTTAAATAGTGTTTAATTTGGATACGATCGCCCTTTCCCCGAAAAATTGAACTGAAGGGGTGTTGCTTAAGTCTTCGGCGATTTGTTCACAAAATAATAGATTTTTTGAAAATCGGTCTGCAATAAATAAATACAAATACTATGTGATATATCTGCATTTACGTAACATGCACTTTTGCATTGAAACTGCAAATGTTTCGCTTTTGTCAACATTAAATGCTATCAGTGATAGAAGCTGAAACTGGCAAATTGTTAGTACCTTTTAAGATTTAATTTACATGAAATAAAAAAAAAGCATTAAAACTTAGATGCACTACATTACATACATATTAAGAAATCGTGTTTTTAAAATTCTATACGACCGATAAAATCGAAAAACATCTTACTATTTAAGCAACATATTTGAGATTTAAAACAGTTCTTAATGATGGACTTTAGCCAAACTTGTTGAATGTGTTTCTCTTTAGGTCCTCATAATAAACAAGAATTACATATATTTACGTCACCGCAATATTAATGGAATTAAAAATAAAAATCTAGAACTACCAATAAGTTATATTTTTCTAAACACCATTATTCCGACTTAACTGCAAAAGTTCGCGAATTAGTTTACACAGTTTGAATGAATATCTTAGTTGTTTACGGTATTATTTAATATTACAAAAAAGGAAATTAAAAAAACAACTTGAATTTAAACTACAATCCCGATATTGTTACAATTCCGACATAGTATCTCTTAAATAATGTGTTCGAGTCTGAGAACGACATTTTCAGCGGAAAAGATGATAATAAACATTTTAGACAGTATTATGATGTGAATCCCTTATCTTTCGAAATAAATCTGCAGACAAAATGAACTAAAAAACACACAAATAGTTAAACATCACAATATCCGCATCAACATGTATACATATTAAAGTACGTGGTCAGTACTGAACGAACGTTCGCTCGGGTTATGTGTTTTTATCTTAGGTAATCTCCACTCATTTGTACTAAACATTCATGTACTTTATGAATATTACAAGTTGTTCATAATTTGTATATAGGTTTCTACCAACCAGGTAACACAAACTAAAAATACTCGCTCAACGTACAAAACCTTACGTACCATGTGAAAATTCCACTAGTGCATATTCCACTATTTCTTATAATTACACTATGTCTGATATTTGTATAGACTTAATCAAATTCATACATTCAAAATGCAATGATCAAATCGAATATTTGAAGCGAAAGTGGTGGGTGTATTTAGGGAATACCCAACGATAAAGGTTGACTGCCTTGATTACGAATAGCATTTTAAAGTACTACAGGTAAGAAATAGTTAACCGATTATACGACTACCTTAATTGCATCTACAAGAAATATCTTCGATAACAACGCATTTGGTAAACACTAGTATCAAACGGTATGAACAGTCAGCTATGCATTTAATGCATTTAAAGTGTAAATGCCCAGTGTTTCATGCAATTTTTATTTATCTCCATTGTCGCAGATTCGAGTCTTTTCGAAGGAAAATATTTTATTGTTAAAGTCGTTTGTTTTCAATTGATTACCAAGTTGCTGTTAGATTAATAACACAATGTTTAAATTCATGCAACAACTTGTGTCAGACTTTTATAATAGTATGTTTTGTGGTATCTTTTGTCCGTCTCATAATTGTTGTTTTTTTTTTTTGTGTATAATATTAATTCAGAGTTTTAATAACTCAGAAAGTCTAAGTTTCTGTATGCATAGCATGCAAATCATTTAAAATAGTTCCCGACACTATTTAAAAAATAGGAATTGTCGGGACAGAATGTCTTTACAGAAGAAAATAAATAACAATAACAGTATGCGTATGTTTTAAAAAACTTTTTTTAAGACAAGGCCGTCTCTTGAAAAGATCATGTCAATCCGAACACTGACACGTCTCAGTTGGTAGCTCGGTCTACCGTTTGTCCCGATATCTTGAGTTGTGATCGTAGCCCGACCGAATATCATGTGTTGGCATTGTTCAGTAAATACTTTCCATGGTTATTGTCCGCAAACTTCTGATTAATAAAGTATGACATTGTCGGTTAATTGCATAATTTTGTGTTCTGTACGGATTACACGCTTATGTTGGTAACGCTTGCCCAGTGAATGTGTAAGTACGTAAACTGACCGCCTTGATGTTACTGGTAAATGCTGTACATTAAAACATTTGACATGATATCACAATTTCATGAAACGGTAATTAATCAAAATTTTAATAAATGAATGGCGTACACATACTTACCGATCTAGATGTAAACTGCAAAAAGAAAATATCATTTTGTAAACTATGATTCACAGTTGAGTTCTATTAACGTTATACATGTTTATGTTAACGTGATATTAGACGCATCTAACATTATATAGGTGTCTATCGCAACCATTGTTTAGTTTTGGTGTTTTCACTTCATATACACTTATATTCGTTAATGCAGCATCAGCATACTAAAACAATATCCCTGAAAGAGAAAAATAATGCAGTTTAATATCAACCGTACTTTCGTTTTTGACGTAACTTTGGTAAGTTTAAAATCTGTGACTCCGCGAAAACCTATGACAATTCTGAAATTATGAATACATTTACCTTCGTTTCTCTGTCAACCACATCTTCGGCCATGCTTTTTCAAAGAAAAATGTTATAAAAAAGATGTCAGTAAAGTGACTTTATGAGAAAGACTCAAATCGTATCGCTTTCGTAAATACGCGGCAGTTTCGCTCGGCTTAGAGGACTGGGTTAGTCATGTACAATCTCGAATATAATATATATATATTTTTTATAAACAAATGGTAGCAAGATGAGTTGCAGATAATTGGACAGTTACCACATTTTAACTAATTCTTTTGACCTGTAAATTCTTTTCAGCTCAATTTAACAGTGAAAAATGAGTCTAATATCACTTTAACAAAAATGTCGGACAATGGCTCGTGCGGGCTTCCGCCCTCTCGATATGTTTAAATAAGCGGATATATGCACTTCTGGACGAAATCCTGTAATCAATAATAAGCTGTGGATAGGTCATGATAAAAAGCGATCAATGTTAAAAGAAATCCTTAAAGTGTAATCAGTGTACAAATATATTTCATAGTGTAAATGATTATTGCATCTGTGTCCTTCCTTGAATTGTATTTATACAGATCACATGAAAAATATGGTGCATTTGAAAAATTGATTCCATGCTCATTATACAAATCACCTGAAAAGCGAGTGCATTTGTAAATAAGAATGTATGTGTATTATACAGATCAACTGAAGAGTTAGGTACAATCCACACAAAAAATTGCACGTTTGTGTCATAGGTCACCTTAAAAGTCGCGTGAAATTCATATATTGATTGCATATTTATTATACACATTACCTTAAAAGTATATATAATTTACAAGATTTATTGCATGTTTATTATTATACGGATCACCTCAAAAGTCGGTTTCAATTGGAGAATTGTTCTTCGTGTATTATAATATCACCTGAACATCTGGATGCACATTTGAATAGTGTGTGTATGCTTTTTACAGATAACCTTAAATGTCTGCCGCAAATTGAAAATTGTTGCATTTTTATTATAGAGATCACCATAAAACTCGGGGTGCATTTGATACATTGATTGCCTTTTTCAATAATCAGATCACCTGAAAAGGCATGTGCAATATGAAAATATATTATTCGAGTATTATATAGTTTCCTGAAACTCGGGTGCAATTTGAAAAATTATGTTGCATGTTTATTATGCACACGGCCGTTAATAACTAGGGCCACCTCTCTTTATGAGATGTATAAATAAACGAGCAAATGATACTTTCGAGGTGACGCTAAGGACTATTTTTTTTAATAAATGAAGAAATTTACAGGGTGAGTAGGTTTTATATGGTTTTCTTTCAGCGTATTTCTCATCAGTTTAAAAATCAGGCAACCTTTATAGGTTGTGACATGGTGGAGTTTTTACAAGCAAATCGATATTTTCAACCCAATTGAATCGCTAACGACATTAAACGATTGCTTTCAATATATACAAGTTCTTGCATTAAAAAACACGGCGTCGTGCGGATCTTATGATACTTTTGCATTCTAGCTTATTTATTCTTTGCATTTATGACTAGCTTATTATACAATAAAGCAGTAAAATAAGTGTTCATTTACGTACATGACATTTAAATAATGTTCATTGTTAAACATCATCGACAAAGCCTGATGAATTTGACTATAATCTGAAAAATGCGTAAAAAAAACAACATTTAAAATTGGCCGAAAGTGTAATTGCAATAGTTTATTTTATAAAAATGTCGTTTGAAAATATTTGTGCTATTGCACAAATGGCTTGCCAAAATCTATTGTACATATTAGTTGGTCCATTATAAAATATCACTCTAAAAGTGCAAAAGAATGAACGGAACTGCTGCATTACACATTGTATGTAAAGGTTGGGTTGTGTATTTAGTTGAACATCCATTTATCAGTACGCCATGTGTGTGGACTGTTAAACAAAGATGGTCTTCAATAGAGTACCACTTATGACATTGTCATCTGATATTGCCAACATTCGTGTTTTTTTTTAAATAAATTCCTTGATCACTGGGTAATTGCAACTTTACAAACATATATGGTAAGATTGACAAACCCAGCGGATAACAAAGTTGATGCTTTTTGAATTGCATTAGGAAGAGGAAATTTAATTGCTTTCAGCTGTGCTTTGCAGATGGTGAAGAACAATCAAGGCAAGCTGATATCTAATTGAATTGCACTGGAATGGTTCTGGAAACTGACAGTGGAATTGCATTTTATAACAAATAAATTAATTTACTACGTTATCATGTTGTAAGAGACGTATGGGAAACAGTTCTTAACACTCTGAAATATGGTCATGATATTTTTGTTTGACATTCAATTATTAATGCTCTTTGATTAATTTAATCTTACACACATTCGATATAACTATAAGATATATGTTATTTCATAAAGAAGTATAAGTTGTTCGCAATTCACGAAAAGAAGAGATTGCCTTATACTGAAATGTAACACGGAACAATGCTATTAAGATGAACAGGGGAAATTGGAAGCTGGTGAAAGCATATGATACAGTACCTAAACCGGCATGGTATGTGAATTGAAATGACTGCATACAACATGAGTTATAACACCCATTCTTAATAACATGATACAATTTCATGTACCCCATGTCAGCGAGCTTTTCTATTAATCGTGCAACGAATATGTCATATCTAGGCGCTTTACAGTTTACATAACCTAAATATGAACTAAGTTTACCTAGTTTTTTTAAGGTGCATAACAAAACAAAATCAATATTTAAACTTAAATATGTCATTTTGACAGGTTCGTTACTGTTGTTAGTCAACAGTGTCATGTTTAAGCATTACTTTTATTGAACAAAGTACACCTATAAAAATGGTATGATTTTAATACGCAATTTATATTGTATATAGCTTAAAAATACAAAAGGAGGCAATGTTTGTTTTTGCTACAAGCATATAAAATACGGTTTGTCTGTAAATCAGGAGAAAGGTTCGTTAAATTACATTGGTAAGGAACAGTTCCTTTCTTTAATACATTAATACCTATTTAAAATTTGAAATACGTACTGATCATGTTTCCTGTCAAGATAAAACAAGAAACTTGAAAAATGCAAAGACACGCAATTACTGTATGTTTGCTCCCTCGAATAACGAATTTTGACTTTTCATAGAAAGGTTCGTTACTCTTAATCTGAACTTAAGTCTTACATTAACATACTTATAAACCTAAATTTAATTTAGATTAAGTTATAAACCATTGACATTTGGTTAAAAAAAAACATATTGTGAAATTGCGCGCTCTCTTAATTCTATAATGTAATCGATTGAAAGGTTTGTAATAATTCATGTTCGTTACCGGGTTGATCAAAATACATGCAAATAGGCCATATTTGGAAGAAGGGTGAGAATTTGTTTTACATGTTATCGTATTACGTCATCAATGAGAACTATATATTTGTTATTCCAATTTTCGGAACTGGACATACCGATCGTTAAACTAATACACTTAAAGTTTTTTAGATGTGTATTTATATTCTTTTCCTACGAGACATGCTTTACTGGTATATACACGTAACAGGATGAGTCCTTTTATTAATTGCGATGAGTTATCATTTTCTGTTTGAAACACGCCTAATAAAATCGAGTAATTGTATAATAGAAACACTTAACATTTTTAAATTATATTTATTGATGGTTTTCAATTCATGTTGCATTTTATTATGTTTGTTGTTTTTTTTTCATAAAAAAGTGTCTATCCTATGTACTGAAAATGACATTAGGTCTCGTCTTATTATCTACCATGTTGTACTTTATATGATCGTCTTTTCCATATACTCATTATAAGTATTATGGATATGTGAAAAATAGAGAACAAACATGTAGTACCACATGTAAATGGGGGAACACACCTTCATATATTGGCAATAAACCTCATTCGTTTTCTTATTTCATTCAAATGTGTAAGCTCTCTTTAACAGGCTTAGTTTTTTTTCCCGCGGATCATATTACAAGCTTCATGTTAACAGCACGCAGCGGTTACATGTTATGAAACTGCAATTTAATCGCATGTTAAAACCCACTTAAAAATGCAATAATTTATGTCAAGGCCTCAATTTCATTGTGGAAAAGTATATCGTACTTAAGCATGACCTACGTGCATGTTAGCGCTGAAAACATGACAGTGCGCCCTTAGTTTTCAAACAAACAGTTGAATACACATTGTATCTTTGCAATCTGATACAGCGCTCGGGAATCGCGGTCTGATAAAATCAATATCCCAGTCAAGCCTGCTCTACATTAATATATTGTGCATACCAGCAGGCTGAACATAGTTTCTTAACTGTCCATGAAAGCAGGAATATAATTATCGAATGTGTAAAATTTCCAATGACTAACCCAGAGAGTATTAACAGTTAACGACAAACAGTTGCATGTCATGGTGGTCTGATGTGTCATTATACAAGGATATTTAATACGTATTTCTTCCGATCCTATTATTTTCCTGTCATTGTAAATGTTTTGAAATATGCATTGTATTATACATCAAGCCTTTTCGGAAAACTATTTGTATGATCAAGAATAAGGAACATTCATGAACAACAGGCTTTACATTGTAGTTAAAATATTGTATCCTGTTACTTGTAAGCGCCTATGCGTGTTTCTCAGTAGCTATGTGAATCCCATTATATACATGTTAACTTGTATAAAGAGCCATTGTATTTAAGAAGGTCATGGATGTATTGATTGCTGAATATTTGCTTGGAGAGGCTTCTTAAGTTACAGGCGCGATTATGTCAATTGATTATTTTAGTCTATAATAGTGTCCAGGTGATCATTTTCGTCGTCATTTTAAAGCTTTCAGGTAATGCGATCATTTTAAGTGTGGCAGTTAGAGCAGGTATAAATGCCAAATTTGTCAATGCATATTTTGCCCAAAATCATAATTTAGGTTTACCACTGAAAACTTCACGTATCATTGCCTTCGATACGTTTATGTAAGGCAAACATATAATGGTGTTACGACTTCAACCTTTTGGTAATTCATGACACGTAAGAAATTTTGTAAGAATAACGTAATGACTGTGTTCTTATTTTCTTAACGAAATGTTCAACATAGGAATTTTCGGGGTACAGAATTCTCGATATTTCGATTGCCGATGTGCTCGTGCGGACTTTATTTAACCCAGTACATGTGAAGAAAAGCTACTTATTTTTAACCAGAACACTCGTTTAAATTCAAGCCTATTATGCTTGTTCGTTGTACATGTATACACGTCAGTTCTAATGTTGAGCGGTCCTCTTCTCCAACTATGTTCAATTGCGGTCGTGATATTGAATAATCAGCAGCAGCAGCAGCATCAGCAGCAGCAGCAGCAGCAGCAGCAGCAGCATCGTCATCGTCGTCGTCATCATCATAATCATCATCATTTTCATATGATACTTCACGTCTCTGAGATATATGTGGTTCCATTAACTGAAATACAATAATGTTCTGTGAACAGCAGTATTTGGCATACGTACGTGTTTTTTTAGTTGTTCGTTTGCGAACAACTAAAGTTAAGAGCAAGTTTTGCAAGTCGGTCTGCTCTCAACTACGCTAAGAACGATAACCACCGCATCTGCCTGTGCACACTGATTAGCCTGTTTATACTTCACCACTGGTACACTGCAGACAGTGAGTGTATGCATGTAATCAATAGTGTTTAACAGCTTGTGAGACGACATTGGCCAGTTTGTCATTGAAATCTGTACATATTGGCTGCTTTCAGTGAAAACGGGGCTTAATACATGTCAAATAATAATGAACAACTTCATTTATATTTAACCGTACGATTATTAAACCTTTAACATAACATATTTTTTTTAAATCTTATACTTGTTAAACTTCCAAAGTATGCAAATAATATTCAAATACCCGTAATAATATAGGATGAAGCTTGAACTCTGGTATATATTGTTGACATGGCATGTATTAATATTATGTATTTGTCTATAGTTGAAGATCGTGTACCTTTAACATGATGAACGGGAGGGCTTTTGCGCGTGATATTTCGTTTATGTTAATACACCCAATATTTATAAGAACTTGTGGTTAACATGCCGTTTCCAAGACGAAAGGCGGGGGCAAGAATGCGAGTAACGAAGGCTCTTGAAAAGAAGAGACAGGAGTGTAAAAAGTTGCAGGCAAAACACCTTGAACTAAAAAAGAAATACAATACCAAAATGAGAGCAATTCAGAGAATGAAAATACGAATGCAACGTTAAGCGCTATCTATCGATACCCAGACCACCACTATGTCACCAAAAACTTTGACAAAGTATCAACTCAAAGACATGAGTTCTGCTTCTAAGATACGGCAAAATTTTAAACGTCAGCTACTCATTGGAAAAACGGTTTTAAGCGAAATTAGAGCAAGCAGAAAAGATAAGTCCAAGTCGTCAAGTAGATAGCTGTCGATTTGACTTCTGAAAAAATATCGACTCAAAAGAAAACTCAGTCAGAACACAGGCATAAGCCGCGAACGTATAACATTTACCTCAGCATGTAAGGTAAGAAGGCGACGAGAAATTGAAAAGTACCGAAAATAGGTGATAGAATTCATGTCCCGAGATGACAACTTTAGACACAACCCGGGAAAGAAAGACAAACTCAAGTGCAAAGGTTAAGCCCATCAGACAAGAACTCTCAACGACTACCTGAAAAACCTACATAGAAAATATATCGGTGAAAATCCAGATGTAAAACTATCTTTGGCTTCGTTTTGTCGAATCAGACCAACCTACATCAAACTAACGTCTTTTACATCTCGAAGTAGCTGTCTTTGTACAAAACACCAAAATGTTGTTTTATGTTTAAAAGCACTGAAGTCTTCTGGAATAGATATTCCATTCAATCCTGAAACATTTATCAAAGAGGAAAGTCTTATGGGAACCGTGAGAATGAACATGCCAGGGAAATTGAAATACGGTCAGTGGAAACGCGTTACGATGGACGATAAAGGCAGAACAAGGATGATAACAAAAATCGTTGAGATTGAACTGTCAAAAGAAACGTTTGTCCCAACATTTTAAAAACAAATTGAAGAGTTTGTTGCTCATGTAGAAAGAGTGCGTAAACAGTATAATGAAATAAGAACACTAAAAGAAAATCTGGGAGCCAATGATGTACTACTTCAAATGGACTTTGCAGAAAATTATACCTGTAGAAGTGTTGACGAGGTTCAGTCTGCATATTGGTCTCAGTCTGCAGAAACGCTGCATCCTGTTGTTTATTATCACAGGGAAAAAGAAGACAGCCAGAATAACCACAAAATTCTAGTCTTGGTTTCGGATGAAATGGGCCATAATACAACAACAGTTCAATGTTTCATGGAAAGAATTGTACCCGAGATCAAATCCAATGTTCCTTGTGTCCAAACATTTCACTATTAGATAGATAGTCCTACAAGTCAACACCGAAATAAGTCAATTTTCCAAACAGTAGCCAACCATGAAGCTTTGTACGGAGTAAAAGCTGTTTGGAATTTTTTCGAGGCAGGTCATGGAAATGGGCCTTGCGATGGCCTCGGTGGAACTACAAAACGGCTAGCTGACGAGGCTGTCCGAACCGGGAAGACCGTTATTCAAAATGCACAGGACTTTTATGCCTGGACTCAGTCGCCTTATTTCAAAATGACAAATGTCATATTTTTGTTTGTGTCATCTCAAGAATGCCAAGTAGTAGCAAAACAGAAAATTCAATTGAAAACTATAAAAGGCACCATGAAAATACACGCTGTAGTTGGCCAAGGGAAGAACAAAGTCTTAGTAGGCGAAAAGAGTTGTTACTGCGAAAATTGTATTTGCGGTATTTATAACTGCCGTCATTTGCAACCACAAACTTTAGTTGTGATCTTTACCAGCCAACAAATTGACCCAGAGCAAGAAACTTCAATTCCAGTGTTTGATACCCCCATTCCAGAGCCAAGCACTCTCATTTCAGAACCAGAAACTCACATTCAAGAGCTAGAAACTCCAATTCCAGAGTCAGACAAACAAATTCCTACACCAGAAGCTCAGACGTGTCCATTTGAAGTTGGAAACTTTGTAGCGGCTAAGTATGGACAAAGATGGTACGTTTGCAAAATTTTACAGGTTGATACAGAAGATGAAGACATCGAAGTTACGCTTTTGCAACAATCAAAAGACCTGTTTCGCTAGATAGGAAAAGAAGACAAGATTTGGATTGATTTCACAGATGTAAAATGCCAAGCTTCGGAACCAGTGACAACTTGGCGACCACAACGAACGTTCGAATTGGCGGAAGAGGACATTCAGCAAGTCAATATTAGATTTTCCGAATTACATTCAATACGAGTGCCTACGAATCGGCAAAATCTCTCATTCGTTTTTTTTACGTGTGCAAAACGCTAAAGTTTTCTCAAGTCAATTTGCATTACACGTGAAGAGTTAGTTACTTAAATTTAAGATGAATTTAAAGTACAGATTTTGTGTCTTTCTAGAATTGTATACGAATGATTTTGAATATGAATCTTAATTGTTGTTCTAAAATCATTCATTCTTTGTGTTATGTATGTACTTTTATCTAAATGATAACGTATTTGTTGAAAGGTTCGTTACCAAATAGTAGCAATGATGCAGTTGCCTTTTCTCCTTCTTATGTCATTAAATGGTTATTTAAGTTTTATTACTATATTTTTGTTATGATGTGTTTTTGCAATAGTTTAACAACAAAACATATTGAACTTTTTTTTTCATATACCAGTTATCTAATAGAAATGTAAAAATGTTCTGTTACATTGTTAAGTTAATTAAAATCTTCGATGTGTTTATATTGTAATCATCATGAAAAGAGATGTGCGAATTATTGTTAACATCCCACTTTATGATGTTCTGCAATTTAATCATACTATAATCTGTTTTATAGCTTGAAATAAATGCTTAGTTGTAGTTATGTATTCAATAAGTAACAAACCTTTTAGAGGATTTTAGTATATGTGATTCAATGTACAAAAAAAAATAGGAAGAACTAAATTGATGATCGAGATTTTTCATGAAACACTTAAACACACGTCGTACATTAAGCTACATAACTTTTAAAATTGATATTGAAATACCGATACGCCGATACTAATCAATCCTTAATTGTACTATTGAAATGAGAATGGGCGCCAAATGTTTATCACATGCTATACCTTGTTTTCAATGTAATACTGACTTTACGTAATTGTTTTATATTACACATGTGTAATACAACATTTTAAAGCGTTTTCATTGGCTACAGAGTCAATAACTAACCAATCGCATGGCTTTATTTTGGTAAAATGACGTCGGCAACATGAAATGACGTCACGATAGTAAACAACATTTAGATCTATCAGCATTTGTTTGGTCAATTAAGATGTATTTTATTTAGTTTAAAAGCATGTGATAAAAAAGATCTTACACTCGTTGTCATATCATACCATATTTTATTAAACTCGTCCAGGAAATTCGCTAGTAAGCTCGCTTACTAACAACATACCTGAACTCGTTTAATAAATATGGTATGATATGACAACTCATGCCAGATGCTATATATGCAAAGCTACATGTATAACTTTCTCAAAGGCAAAGTTAAATGTACGACGTTGCTCGCAATGTGATGATGTGTACATGATGGCACCATGCATGAACAGATGACTATTTGATGGTGTTATCGCATTATTAAGTGCGAAATGATCAATGTCATTTGATATATCGCATGAATAACCAAGCGCATGCTTATATCTGCAAATAAATAATGTATTGATATGCATACACACTTGTTGTTGTATCGTGATATTTGTCTGGTTATTCATGTCTTTTACAATTTGAAATTACCAAAATTAAATCAAAATCTCTGTTGGGTCGCTTAAGGCTTGTATGTGTTAGATGACATTGTATTATTAAGCTAGACTTACCTGTAAGGCGATCGTTTATCATGATTTTTGCATCCACACAATGCTCGTTAAGCGCACACACAACAACTCACAACTGCCCTAACATCTCAAATATTTGGGAATACCAATAAAAGTCTGACCAGATATTCTCTCCGTGTTAGCCCTTAAGGAGTTGAGTGTGGATGAAATCATGATATATATTTTATAGTTTGCTTACGCAGATGGGTTCCACGCTTGTCCATCGTATCTTCAAATGCTAAACGACTATATTGCATACATTAACTTTCATTGTTTGGAACATTAGTATGTTGGAGTGCACTGAATAACTTCTCCCTATCTAACCATATAGCTTGTGGGCCACATCTGCGCTTATAAAAAACATATATAAATTCCATTATTGTTTTGTCGTAAACGGGACCTTTTTAAAATTGTGTAATTTTGCGATGTGAAAACGTCAACGTAATACACAATTATAAGTCATCTATTTTTGAATTTTAGTCAGTTAAATAAAATGTATATATAGTAAATACAAAAATATAATTAGGCCCACGACCTCCAGGTAAACGAAAAGTATACATACATATTTGTTTTAAATTGTATGACCTTACTTCGAGATTATGTATTTCGTTTGACTGCATTACAATCTATAATAAATGTGGACGAATACAAAACATATTAATGCCGTTCATGCTTGAATTCGTTTTTATTAACACAGATGACACGATTTGGCACACAGTTCCGAAAGGTCAGGTTGTGTACATGCGTACTGGAGGTACAGCGTGTCATTGCAATTTCCAGCCGGGTTGTCCACACAAACCGGTCTTGGCGTTGTCATACCTACAAGATTGCAATGAATGAAACTAAACTTTTTATCAAAATCTGATTTTTCATCTTAAATATGATAGTAAGATATAACTATTAAATAACTTGAGAAAAACGTCATCATATTATGTGGCACAATAAGATCATACTATACACACATCATATTTAAACAACTGTGCAACAGTGTCAAATGAGTTTGCTTGGACTGCACGTGTCTTGCGGTTGAACATTTTTATACCAAAAAAAGCGTGCATTATTTTTTTTATTTTCAAAGTACACATCGCTATGTTTGTGAGTTAAGTTCAATGCAAAAACAAACACACTAATGTTATAATTTGTGATGAGTTTAAAGTTTTCGCGGCCAAATCTGTAATCGGCTATTATTTGTTTGGCTCGAGAGTACGTCACAATTTAAAATGTATTTATTACTACTGTTTTAACGTGACCTTTGAATATTTGTTTCGACTCCTGATAGTTTGTACTTACCACATTTTCCGCATTTTACTGGGCAGTCACCAAAGGCGAGTCTGTTGTCTGCACAAATATTCGGAGGAAGATATTCGTCTGCACAGTATGGCTTGTCGTGACACGAACTTGATGACGTCATTACCGTGGTAGAAGCCGGCGATGCTTATCAAAAAGGAAAACATGAATACGCATATGACAATGAAATGCGAGACGATTCTTAATTTAGTCAATTGATATAGTTTATAAAACGCATAGATAATATTTGTTGCTTTTGGTCAATAATCGGATTTGATTTCCCGAGTGGTCATAGAAAAAAAATATATTTTCACGAGTTGTGAAGTCGTTTTATAAACTTTAGAACAATAAATAAATTTATATGAGTGATGATTGAGCTACATGTTTTTTACTATGACTTATCAACATGACGTCAAATATGAGTCAAACATTGTATGAGTATGGTGAAAAAAGTGCAATAATGGTGGCGTTTCTTTGGCTTATTGATAGTTGTCTTAAATAGTCTTTGCATATATATTATTTGTGAAGACATGTTTTTGAATATTCTACACATATTCAAGGAGAATCAACTGACACTGGTAGACCGTTTATGATGGAAAACCATTGCAAGATTTATTATATGTTTTCAAAGCAGTGAAAAATACGAAATATCATACCGATATAGAACTTTCTTGCACCAATGAAATTCTTTAGAACATGACTTATGAATATATACATACATTTTATAGTTTGAGACCGTGGTCGAAGAATGACATTATTTTATATTCTTGAATGATCAGATTTCCAGTCGTTACAGCTTTCATCTAAAAATAACTAGCCTATAATCACGCTTCTAGATGTTCGAAATAACATTTGTGCAAACGCACCTTTAATTCATCAAGTGACGCCACGTAAATGACGTCATTACAAAACACAGCGAGCCGCCTCTGTCAATATATTTTTCTACTGGTAAATATAATATCATATTCCATGGCCTTCTCGTCTGTAATTGTATGATATTTCACTGAAAATTATTATAATAAAAGAAGACCGTTTACGAATACACTTATAAAGATGGTCTACTCGTATATCGTCCATTTATTGCCTTAAGAAGGAAAAACCAAATGAACAAAAACCAGGGTTTATGGCCCTACAAGCCTCAATTCTCCCATTTAATTAAAAACAAATGGTCGTGGCGTTTTGAACGGATCAAAGGAATTTTGTCTATAAAAACTTTAATCGACATCGGAATGCATTTACTAGGACCAATTTTACAAACATATTTCATATTTCACGTTATAGTACAGGGAATAACACAAACAATCAACCTTGTATCTTGTATTGTGATGATAATTGCTTCAATAACTCCACTTACTTGATAAGGGACAATGCATAATCTGGCATTGTTCCGAGTCTTTGTAGGTTAGCGGGTTATCGCAAGGGTGACCGCCATTCAGTGGTGTCGGGTTCGAACATGTTCGGATACGAATCCTCATACCTTGTCCACAAGTGACGCTACACGCTTGCCAAAGCGACCAGAGTGACCAATGACCATCCACTAGAAAGACAGTCAGTGATACTTTCTTATGTTACTGTACATAGTAAAATACAATTAGCTGTCTAAATATTACATGAATATATGGATATTGTAAAAGTTACTGGTGCTAGTCACACAGACGATTTGTTCACAGATGCACGCACACACGGACTCACTTATACTGTATTGTTTCGTCCAAGATTCTTCGATTTAGGTGGGCAAAGAGGTTTGGCTTGTTTGACCGCCGAAAACAAAACGTGATGATGATCGATAAACATATTTGTGTTTTTATATATGGTTTTAATTAGTTATTTCTGATTGCGAACCACTTATGGACTGTCTGCTTTTGAAGAAAATTGCAGTAATTTGTACAAAGTTACACACAGTTACAAATTAGATTCTCCTATATCTATATATATACATTTTGGGCGATTCAAAATATTGAACGCTAAATGGCAAACTCACATGGTCTGAAATATGAAAACGTCTATATACAGTTTTGTATAATTATACTCCATAACAATCTGATATTTTTTATTAAATTAGTTACCCGGGCAACTGTTCGCATTGCAGACACGCGACTCCATAAAATGTTGGGCGTCGATGCAAGGTTTTCCTCCAAACTGGGGCACTGGGTCGGAGCAGCTTCTAGATCTAATTTGGCGACCACCGCCACAGGTGGCGCTACACTGGCGCCATGGGGACCAGTCCGACCAATGACCGTCCACTTAAAAACGCAATACAACACCAATTCAGAGAACGAAAACACAAGTTATCTAATTTCACCAAACTTGTTTGTAACGGTATTTTCTATCGACAATTAAAATGAGTTATTAACAAGCACAAGTACGATTTACAAAAAAAAGGTTTCCAAGCCAAACATTGTAAAATCATCCTTTTGACCTGGGCATTGCAAATCCGCTTGGCATCCTTGCGTATCCACTCTAGCGCCCCCGCACGTCGCGCCCCCATTGGCCGGTTTAGGCTGGTCACATGACCTCACTCTAATACTGCTTCCCGGCCCGCACGACACCGTGCATGATGACCAGCGACTCCACGGGGACCAGGCGCCGTCAACTCCTAAAAAAAGTGTTTCAAAGTTAGAAGTCAATGGGAGTATATCAGAGATCCTCACGCAAAAAAGTATAACAATTCGTGCATTTTCTAATGGAAAATGTTGCCAGTGCTGCAATATAATTGTTTGTTTTGCGATTTAATATTTTCATGGATTCGTTTCTACAGGGATTGACGAATGATATTGTTGCCGTGATTTCAAAAGAGATCGGTATATTCAAAACGCAATAGACTAATTATATGTGTAATGGTCGAACAACTAATAAAGTTGATTTGTCTTCTAATACTTCTACAAAGTTAGTTTAATATAAAGTTATGTGTGTTGTGTGTTGATGTACGTCGTGCTCATTAAGGAAATTGCGAACAGAAACTCGTTGAAGAGGCTGTATCTAACTTAAATAATGCTTATATTAAAAATACAGTAAATTAACGATATTGACGGGTATAAACAGAATAATTTAAGTTGTTTTTTTTTTCAATGTATAAACAAATATTTGTTT
Source organism: Dreissena rostriformis (assembly GCA_007657795.1). Classification (NCBI taxonomy): domain Eukaryota; kingdom Metazoa; phylum Mollusca; class Bivalvia; order Myida; family Dreissenidae; genus Dreissena; species Dreissena rostriformis. Next base: position 69,229 of record VMBQ01000360.1, on the reverse strand, counting down.
ACAGTTGAGTAAACCACTCAGACAATGGTAATATCAAGTTTTATGCTTGAACATAAGAAATTTCTTATTTAAAACAAAGAATAGGAAAACAACAAAAAAGTAAAACAAACATACAAAATTATGAAGATCATTTTAAATTCTAGTAATACATACTACACAACCCGCATGTCTGAGGGCAAAATCCCTTGGCCAGAACCTGCTCAGAACAGATCTTCTCCTGGGCGTCATTGGTCGCACAAACGTCAGATTTGTCTTTGCATTCTGCTGTAAATAAGGATGATAATGTTCTTCGTGTGAAAACACATATGATTATCCCAGCAAACGATAAACAATACGACTGATATTACTCGTAGTACCAACTGAAAAAAACGATTCTGAATTTTGTATAAGAATTATAAATTAATGAATATATATTTAATGCTAAGTGATGAAATATTGAAAACTATCGGGTGAATAATTATCTAAACCTTTCTCACTTTCCTGACTAGGGACTTCTTTTAAAATTTCAAATAAATTTGAAATATTCTTTTGATGCCCGTCATGTCACTGTTTACCATAGTAAATTATCAAACATAAGTAGAGATACATAGCAGCAACTGTTGAACATTCACCGACGAAATACCAAGAAGGTCATAGCCGTTGTGCCTGTTGGTAGGACCAGTAGCAGCCCCAACAAAATACGTTTTACATGCACGGCAAGTATTTATTGAAACCCACAATTGCGCTTGACTGTTGCTTTCTTAACCCAATTACATCAGTTAACATCATTAGAAAATAGTTCGGGCATAAAAGGTCTTAAAAATAATAATATAGTTAATAACCAACTATCACAACACAATTCTTTCAAATTACCAGCGCTAATTGACTTATGTTCAAAGCAGGCTGGAGATCGTCGAAATTGTAACACAGCTTATCATGACAACATCGAAAATTAAAAGTAAGACGCGACGTAGGTGCAAGAGTAGGTTGGAGAAGGTCTACCTACTAAACAGGTTAGTTACAATTTACCATGGCAATACTAGCTACATTGCTTATGACAAGTTGTGTGTAACGTATAATTGTATGCATCAGTGTGTTGAAGAAAGTCGAAATTGTAACACAGGTTACCATGACATGGCTTTATTGATACTTACAAATGGTTGTTGGTGTAGGTGAAGGAGTGGGATGGAGACAATCAAAATTGTTGCACAGGCTACTATGGCAACATTGACTACATTGCAGAGTGTACCGCTTTCGACCCACCAGAGCCGGTCCCTGGCAGGTCTGCAAATTTAAAGCCGCAATGACATGATAATATAATACACATAATAAACTACCCGAAAGGTTTATGTGGTAAAGTGTTGGTTATTCTCAGTACATCCGAGAATATGCGTTTTGTTATCAGATTGATAAGGAATTATATCATTTCAAGCAAATGGTCGCATGTTCATTTTATATTTTGAAGTATTGTATTTCGCATACAAATGCAAGGTGAAGGGATAAGAATGTATCTGACTGATATTTTTCATTGTGTATTTATCAATGATGCATACTTACATATGCTTCAATGCACCCTGCATGGAAACGTCTTGTTCCTGTATCGTCTATTGTAGCAGCAATGGAACATTTCTAAGAAGGAATCATCATTTTTGTGCAGATCGCGTTGATGTTCATAACGATGACAATGCATAGAATTATCTTAGTTGTATTTGTAATAGTTTATTTATTTTATTTATATATAGTATCGTCATTTTCATTGCGTAACATTGGTCATGATGCAAATGCAGCACAAACATAAACTAACACATAGCAACATCAAATGAACCCTCATTAACATTTACCTCATCTGTCGCGCATGCTTGTGTGACATTGCACTGGTTCGGGGCGGAAATGTCTCGACACGAGTAGCACGTGTGTCCGTCGGAATGGGAGAGTAGAAATCCTGGAATAAGTTAAACAGTTGTAACCTTCGTACACGCTGTACATCCTGATGAGACAGAATGCATGGGTGTAGTTTATTATTATATAAAATCTCAAAGACATAGCTAGAACAAGCGAAAACATTGCGTTCCTCACTTAGTCATCGTGAGTAAAACATGTCATTCCTTATAAAAATCGATTGCACCACCGAAAGCAAGAAACAACAAAGCAAATAAGTAATATGGTATTTTCAGCGAATTTCACGTAATACTGATTTGTATTTGAAGCCGAGCCATGCGCATGGCCTGATTTCTGTAGATTATCTGATACATGCTACAATACTGCTCATAATTGTGTAATACCAAAGCTTCTGGATATTTCTTTTGAAAAATATATGAACGAAGTATAGACCAATGAAGTTGTGTCGTTTAATTTGTACTTTTCAGCATCTAAAGAGAAACTAGAACAATAAGTATACACCAAAACTAAAAGAATATTAAAAAACACATTTTACAAAACATAACTTGACATAAAATGTTAACGATAATACACACCTGCTAATTCGTTCGCACGGAATGTTAGAATACACAAAAGACTGCTGACTGCAAAACAGAACAGACAATTATATGATTTAATATATGAAGTTTGGACATATTTTTATTAAGTTTAATTACAAACAAATGCGTACAAATTTAATGCTACGCTTTAAAATTCAAAGTTTAATCATGCTAATGTTTCTTCTTTATGTATGTAAGTACAGTAATAAAAAGAATGACACAAGCAAACGTTGACAATATGTGTTTTACAAAATCAATGACATGTTAATATAAATACATCTTCAGTATTTACAAATCTTAATGTCATAAAAACAATAATAAATTAAATACCTACGATGGCGAAAGGTGTTCATTGCACAGTTATAAAATGCAAATTAATCTCAATGTTGTCTGAGCGTTTTAGAGTATACACTGCTTCTATGCAAGTACGCCTTACGACACATCCAAAATAATTGTGCTGTTCTATCTTGTACTAATTTCTGACATAAAATGTTGTCGTCGAGATCGACATCTTTGCCTGTGGTCTTATCTCTAAAACTGTGTGTACATTAAAATAGGTTAACCATTCCTTTTGGTGCGGAGTTATCAATCTGGTGACAACTAGCTAACGCACCGATAAATTACATTAAGGTGGCACAGCGCAGATTCTACTTTCATAAGTTAAACATTGCTTAGATTTTAATTTTTAATATCTGCTGTTTAAACATTGTTTTCTCATTCGAATATTAATAGTTGTATATACATTATAAATACATGACGTAGATGCATTTATTCTGGAGTGAGCCAATATGCAAAAACACTATGTTATCAATTGTATATATTTATAATGTGTATATGGTATTATTTTATATAAAATAATAAGCAATAATTAAAACATATTTTACAACATAACACGATAAAATAAAAATATTGTATTGCATGAATAATTTATTTCTCGTATTTGGATTTATGTTTTCAAGTTAATCTATTTTACACTTAAGTGTTTCATAAATTATATCATTTCCTTCAAACATAGTATGTTTTATATCCACGCAAGTCGTTAAAAGCCCATTTAACACTTATCTATTACGCGATACGTGCATGGCATTCATTCTTGTGATAAGATTTCACCAAGTTAACAAGTACGATATGCAATGTTCATAAATGCTAGGAATATTGTATGATAAGAACTGGACAAAAATTCCAAAATGCCGAGTTACAAACATTCGTGCCTACTAATATGTGTCCTTCTTCCACTGTTTTCGTGTTTTCTCGAAAACCCTGGTACCTCGCCACCACTGACCACATCGACTACGTCATATCCGCCGACTACGTCATATCCGGGATACGATGGCCACTGCACTTGCAACGTGAATGTCCGTGATGTTCCGACATCCTCGCTATTTCCACCGTCTACATCATCAGCAACGTGCACACCGGACGAAGCAATGAAATTAAAAGTAAGTTAGTACCGTGCAGCCGATGATTTTTGCGCACTAAACTATTCGCGGAAAACTTTCAATATGAAATGTTGGTCCCCTGCACGTCCTAGTTTAATTGTTAAATACTGTTTGGTCAAATAATGCTACAAATTAATTTGCAACATAAATATGTACATAAAAGAAATTATATCTCATACAATTATTTGGTTTAAATATTTTAGAAAATAATTGTTGAGTGTTCTGTTATAAGCAATACATTAGTAAGGTATTTAGAAGAAAAAAACATGGACAATGGGCAGTACTTTATAACACTGCTGTTCGAAAACAAAATGTTATTTATCTTAGGATTGAACATTAAGATAAAGTGTCGCGTTTATGATGTATATCTTGCAGCTGCAGCAGCTGGAGACAATAGTGAATAACAAAATTCAGGACATAATGACCGAGAACGCAGCGTTAAAGCAGCAAGTGGCCGCTTTGCAGCAACAAGTCACGCAGGTACAAGGAATTTCGTCTGAGCTCCAGTGCGCACGCGCGAATGCGGTGTCGATTGGAAACGACGTTACAAATCTGTTGAACCACGTACTTCTGGGTAATTCGACAATCCAACAGCGACATTGCATTCCTGTCATAACGTTCTCCGTTAATGAATCAAACACGTCCCTACCAAGAGGTAACAAGCCATTTTTATGCAAACATGTATATGATTGCAATGCACGCATACAACTTTTTACTCTACCTTTTAATGTTAAACAAAATTAACTGGATTCTTATTGCAAGGTTCTATTATTTGACCTAGACTTATATGTAAATATTTATTTATATTATCCTTGCGTAAATGGATATGTTCCTTATATTCTTATATTCACCAAATGACATTCATTTAATTGATTTTCTAAACTTTTTGATAACTATAATTCTCATAGTACTTCTCATATTTCATCGTTCTCTTCATGTCTTGATGTTCATGTTCTATTCTATATTGGACTCTGTTCTGCTTCCCAACAGAAACTGTATTTAATCAACTCAGTTCTATAATTTAACTATAAGACTGCCTAGAGGTCTACGCTAGGAACCATACCCGTCCAGGTTTATACGACATCCAGCCGGACCAGTCTCCCGTGACCTTTAAGGCCTGGTGTGAGAACGGCTGGACAGTCCTTCAGAGACACGTGGATAACACCGTAGATTTTGCTTCCAAGTAGGTAGTTTTTGCTGCGTCTATTTTCATTGGTGCATGCTTAAATTAAGATGTAAACCATTGTTTAAAGAAACGTGGATAACCACTTAATTGCTTATTCTAAATAAGCATCTTTGTTCGTGGATACCCAATTTCTTTTAAATACAAGCAAGTATCTTTTGTATGAATCTAATCATGTTTTCATATTGCCCTAAATGCACACTTATTCAAAGGCACGTGGATAACAATTTAAACTTTGCATAAAAGTTATTACTTTTTCTTTGAATAATTTATTGTTATCATATGACCGAACCCTCGCATAGATAGTTGTTCGGATGCTTAGTGATAACAACTTAAAGCTTTTCGATACGTTTGTACATTTTGTTTTGCAACTGTGTGGTAGAGTTTTCATAAATAATGACGTTTCTGTTTTCTATGGTCATATGTCATTTGTTTATACTTTAAACAGGACGTTCATTCCACCTGACATATGTGTTGCTGCGTCCTTCTGTTATGACTTAATGCATTCAATAGTATAGTTCTTAAGAGGGTGCAATCAGATTTGATTGGGATAAAGCACGTGCACACGAGATAAATACTTAATTTGCAATAGATTTATTTCAAACCACATATTATTTCATATTCAAGATACTGGGACGACTATCTGATGGGATTCAGCGACCCTAGAAACAGTAACGTCTGGCTGGGACTGGAACATATGCATTATATCACAGGTATAGTTAAAACACAATAACTCAAGAGTAGTCGACATTTTTTTCTCACAAATGAGTGGAACAACATAATGAGGAAACAGTATTTTTTTCTATAATAAACTGTTACTGGATGTATGCACATGTTGATTCTTGGTTTTAAATTATGGAACATTATAAATATATCTTAGACATTATGTGTTCTGTTAACAAACATACCTATTTAACATAAACGCTTTTGCATTCAAATCAGTGTTTATCATATTTTATAATTAAGATTTTTCTTGAAGCAATATTAAGGGTGTGAACATACGAACATTTTTCACAGAAGTTCATACATCGTTGAAATATTTTAACATTCAAATCAGTATTTGGATACGTTTCTCTTTAAATTAAACGTGTTGTTAATATTGAATAAAACTGATCGTATTGTGTAGTGCACAAAATCTTAAATGAGTATAGCTTTGCAATGACCTATCCAGATGTTCTCATATTTACAGTTGTAGTACTGATAATAGACGATAAAACAGCTACTAAAGCCGATTTTACCAATTTGTTTATTTTTACGTATTTTCAGCACAGAATAACTACACACTACATATCAACATGACTGGATATACAGGGAAGCAGTACGTGGCCCAGTATGACGGCTTTACGGTGGATTCGGAGGTCAACAATTTCAGCCTTACTGTTGCAAATTATACAGGTAGGTTAAATCGACATTTGAGATTAAGGGGAATGAAAGCAGCGTTGGCTGTGGCATTTTATGTTGTTTGTTTGAGCCTGGCGTTGTATTTGTTATCGTACTTTTGTGTTAAATATGAGGGTTGGAATCTGATTTGCGTGTCCCAGGTGAACTGTTTGTCCGATTTTATTTTTTAAATGCTTCTATATAAATACGTTGTAATTTTGTTTCACATATTGACATTATTGCAATCGGGATGTATAAAAAGGAAGAAATGCAAGTGTTCAAAAGCTCTAAAGATAAAATTATCAGCTTTCAATACTCAATAAGTATTCTCTATACAGGGAATTACAAAGATGGTTTTTCGAATTCAACTGCTGATTTTGAAACGGGGGACCATGGCCACAGTAATTGTATTGACAAGACATCGGGAGGATGGTGGGTAGTAAGATGCGGTGAGTGGTCTTGTTATTATTAACTACGTCTTTAAGTTGTATTTACAAAATAACAACATTTATAAAACATGAACATTTGAGACGTTTTAATCTTTCTGTTTTTTGTTTTTTTATATATAAAGTATTTTTGTATCAATTAGAACTGTTACACCATATATGTTTCATAAATGGGCCCTTGCTGAATTCTATAAATACCTAAATAAATATAACGACCTCGGCAATCACATAGTTTCATGTCAAGTTTATTAGTCTATACAACCTATGTCTATGAATATTTTTTTGTTTTAAATGAATCCCTGAAATCGATTAACATCTCACATGCCAACAACTGCTTGACCGGTCACCCCTTTGCTATGTGAAGCCATCCATAATGTTATTGTGTATTATAGTATTTAAACGTGTGTTGTGAGTATTGTATACATTTGTACTCCTAATTGTACTCGAGTAGAGAGTGCAATTGAGTTAAGCGACATTATTGCAAAACGGATGAATTCTGTATTACTATTTTTATTGTCTTAATTTTGTTTCATTAATGTTTCAGTTCCATTCGAAACGAACCTCAACAACATGATACCCATAACATCGCAGCAAACCCGAATCTGTCTACGATGGGCCGGAAGATGCATGTCGTCGTCAGTTATGAAGATCATACCTACATCTGCTCTGGCGTATTTATAGAGCTATAACAATAAACATACATGACTCCTGTTCACCAGACCAATCTTAGACTTATATATTTGAATACATAATATAACAATATGTTCAGATTGAACATATCTACAGGTTATGAATATCATTTCAAGAATATGTCTACGATTGTCAGGAAGGTGCATGTCCTCTCAGTCATGAAGATCATACACACATCAGTCATGTCAAATTTATAGTTGAACTCACTTATTTTCTTTAACCTATATGGTTTGTAAATAAATATAAGCTACGTTTGAGCCTTAGGCGCATTCAAACCGGTTTAGGCATATTATTTAGAGTAAGGTTATTTAAAGACGGTTATTTAGAAAATATTTGATGCTGATACAACGTAACTATCGAATCTTAGTTTCGATTTGCACAATTTCAAATCTCGATTTTTTTTGGAGGGGCATCGTGTATTATTGGAACACCCTTGACGGACTTATGGGCGGTCGGGTGGCCGGTTGGGCGGGCACACATTCATTGTTTCCGCTCTCTAAGTCGTACAGTTGTTACATTTATTGTCGAACATTCAAGAAACATTCGGGAAATGTGTGCTAACATAAAAAGGAGACCATTGATAACCAGTTGATTCGCACCAGGCTCTACAAAGTTATGTCAGTGTATGCATACAAACATGCAAACTTTACCGTTTCGCTCTCTAACTCGTACAGTTTTCATCGAATCAGGAAATGTTTGTTGACTGACAATGGAGGCCAAGTTCGATAACCAGAAAACTCGCACCAGGCACTTCAGAGTAATTGCCATTTATTTTTACAAAAAAAAGATAAATTCGTGGTTTGCGCTCTCTAACTCGTACAGTTTACATAGAATCTTCGTCAAACTTTCTATAATGTTCTCGTGGAGGTTTCTCTGCTCTGGTTGATGCATTATTGAGTAAATTCTTGGACTCAGAGCCGAATTTTTTACCTTGGAATTTTCGAAGATATCACATCTTCTTCATCAGCTGATCACTGGTTAACTGACGTCACAGTCACATGACCGGTGAAGGGTCACGTGACATGAGGAGAAAGCAGTAGACAAAGATAAGGGAACACAAAAGAGACCGACTGCAGGCATACCTTTTATCAGGGGCACCTCAGAAGTATTGGCTAGAGTATTCAAAAAACATGGAGCCAACATCTTCCACAAACCTTTCAATTCCATCAGACAGAACCTCACCAAAGTTAAAGACAAAACAGACAAAATGAAGAAATGTGGTGTGATCTATCATGTCCAATGTGAGGACTGTAAAAATGACTATGTAGGTGAAACAGCGAGACAATTAGACACTAGATTGAAAGAACACCTTACACGAACTTCTTCTGCCATATTTGAACATTGTAAACAAACAGGTCACAAGATCGACCCTAACAAAACCAAAGTACTCACCTCCGAAGAACATCTATGGAAACGCAAGGTGAAAGAAGCAATTGAGATTAAACAGCGGCGGCCATCACTTAACAGGGACGAGGGACTCGAGCTACCCCGGGTGTATGACAGTCTCCTCATGTCACGTGACCCTTCACCGGTCATGTGACTGTGACGTCAGTTAGCCAGTGATCAGCTGATGAAGAAGATGTGATATCTTCGAAAATTCCAAGGTAAAAAATTCGGCTCTGAGTCCAAGAATTTACTCAATAATGCATCAACCAGAGCAGAGAAACCTCCACGAGCGTAAGGATACATTTATTGAAATGTAGAAGTATATTT
>VMBQ01000360.1:26708-59281 GCA_007657795.1 Dreissena rostriformis | reverse complement strand
AGGGGAGATAACCTGGGTTAGGGTTAGGGTAAGGGTTAGGGGTCGGGTTAGGGTTAGGGTTGGGTTTAGGCTAACCCAAACCCTACCCCTAACCCTCTAACCCCCCATGCGTATATCAATACCAGGCCTCGCTCATTGTAGTTGTCCTCTTCCCACAACAAACCGTCGTTTAATCGGTTAACTGTATTATAATCGTAATCAATACATACCTATTGGAATTCCCCTAATAAAACCTATGTACTTTTATTTTCAAATATGCGAATAGATTTAATACGTTCTGTTCTAATTGAACATCAAGAATAGTGGAATAAAATTAACAACTATGGTATATTATAGCTTATTCAATTTAATGAATGTATTGTGAAATTCAAATGGATTTGTTTACTGTTGTTTAGTTTATAATCTTGGTAAATTTATATTCATTAAAACTATATTACATTGCTTTGAATTTGATATGTGTTCTGTTTTCTGTACATGATTTTGTTGTAATAATCATATTATTTCTTAATCATTTCAGTTATATTTAAATTGCAATAATCACAATAAGAGTACAATCATCCTAAAAAACATGTATCTTAATGTGCGAGAATTTCGAGATTGAGGTGCTTATTGACATTGGGTGTGTAATATAAGATCGAAAAAGAGAATTCTGCTCGTGAATACGTATAGAATGTTTCAATGGCCGATGTGTGAATACGATTTTCTTCTTCATTGCGTTCATTAAAATCAATACAAAACAAATCAATTTAACGTATAGATCGAATTATCGATAACATTAAACGCTTCGAAAACGAAACGACTTCAAGTTTTTCTTAATAAACGATTATTGTCGCGTTTAGTAAGAACTCAGTGATAGAGGCGATAATGCATGTTGATTTTGGTTATTTTAAGTCTGTTAGCATACCTCATTAACTTACAGAGTTAATTTAATCAATCTTATGCACAGAACCTGCTCTCGTTTGGAAAGACTTTGATTAGAATAAAAACGACTTTTTTAAATATGGGGATTTCCCCCCAATTAAATTCAGTAAGTTGCAGAAAATAATGATAACGTAAACTAGGGAATACTAATAAGTAAACGCAGTTATTTTACATATAGAAACAACTGGAATATTGAGTCTATTCGACCAAATGGCCATATAAATGGCAAGACTGTACCTAAACGTATCGAAATAACATTTGTTACTGTATTTATTGTTCCTTGCAAAAAAGAGGCAAATACTACAGCTTATCATGTGACTAAAAACGACTTAAGCGAGCTCGATGGGTCCATTAATTACTACGAAGAATAAAAACAACACTCCCGAAGCACTTTTTTATCCCTTGTATCTGTTGTCGATCCAAAAATTACACTAAGCCATTCACGGCTTATATCCCCCTCAATTTCTGCTTTACTCTTTTCACCGGTACGGTTTGATTCTGGTTTCATACATTGCGATACTAATAAAAGTTAAATATGTCTAAACGTTTGTCACTCCAGTATTTTACAAGTTTACTTTAAAATGCTTCCACACATTTGGCATTCACCATTACGAAGGTAAATTGGTCCAGGCATTTATCACACGAAAAGACAATTCATTCAGTCGAATTGATTAATTTACTATGCGTTTTTCTAACTTAAAGATATGGTTCTTTCGTTTCGATTATTAGTTTATGTATAGAAAACAAATCTGAAAACATGCCATCAAGTATCTCAGTATTTTGAATTTCTGTATCCTATTATATCTATTTCAATGTTGAACAATTAAATAAGTTTGTGTATTCGATAGTTTATTTCTATGTACATGTATGTATCTTTGCATGTTCAACCATCATAATTATACTGAACATTAAAATTTTGTTTCCATAAGTCACAATTTTACATTTCAGTACATTAAATCTTAGACATTAAATCTTTGTAACCAATCTTGGCTCCATTGATATAGTCTACTCTACAACATGTCGTTGGTAACGATATCCATGTATTTTGCATGTACAACGGTATTCCAGTCAGATATATTTGTATTAACAACTTCTCGTTGTCGTCTTTCTTTCGAGAGGTTTGGCAATTAGTTTTAAGTACTAATTAGATTCAGTAATCTTCCAGTTTCTGAATTAGGCGTGTATGGGGAACACTATCAATCTAGGTAAATTATGCCCACTTGACTGTTAATATAAATTGATTTCATATTTTTTCCTCTAGAGTTGTAAGTTGTTGTAATTCAGTATTTTTTATTATTTCTATAGCCAAACTGCCAATCACTCAGAAGTTCGTGTTTGCTCATATAGTTATAAATATTTTCCCTCATAATCCGTTCCAGCAGATTACGAATAGCCCATATTAATGGCACATGCCGATACTTTCCTGCTTCACATTGATCTCCCTTTTGAAACATGTTGCATTATTTTCCCTACACCCCATCGGTTATTGTTCTGATTGCATTGATTAAGTAAATATAACTTTTAAAAGTTTAATAACTCGTTTAGCACATTTCGTTATGAAAAATTGATGATAATTATTTTCATCGAATGACTTTGAAGTATTTAGAGTGTTCAATTTATTTAATATTTTGACTGGATAAATTTGATAAAACATGACATCAAGTGATGTTAAAATAAAAATACATGCATATATAATATATTGTTTTCAATTTACCGGTTGTTTATAATTAAGTTATGTGGGAGATGTGTTGAAAACTTAAGTTAAAGTCTGGCTTAACTTGATATGAACTAATTTTCAAGAAACGTTTCATATATTATATGAAAATTTAAGTGATAACACAAGTATTAGCCGAGGTCCATTGTGAATACAATCATTGTGTTTAGAATCATAACTAGATGATTATAGTATAACTGAGATTGCAAGTAAAAAGCGATTAGCAAAAGAAAGATTAACCGATATTTCGATTAGTTTTCCTATATCGAAAAATACATCTATGGTTTTGTATACAACCGACATATCAACTTGTTTTTTTTTCAGGGCGATTATAGTTCCCCAGAGTTTTACCAAGAGTTGTCAATGCGACTCTCCTCAGCTCTTGACGATGCCGGAATGGCTGAGAACATTGTTATGACAAGGCGAAAATCATATTTGCTTCAGAAAACGAGTGTCAGTATGGGTATGATTCTAAGAAGAACTGGAGGTTTAGCCTTCTACTTCGGAAGTCAATCTGAAGGAACCATGACACCAGGTCTTCATTCTGATATTGACTTCCTCAGATGTGAATTAACTATGCATGTTATGCGTGATTGGCTAACCTGGAGGCCTGGAATGATTAACGTGATGATGTTGAAGGACGAATCTCTTCATCCGCAGGAGTATCTACTTCAGGTTATACGTCCCGATTTACCAGAACCTGCACAATCTCAAGATACCCATATCGTGCATGCACTAGAACATTTAACGGTGCTAGTTAATGGTTCAACACTATTACTTAGCTCTAAGATGTGGTTGGAAGACATAAAACAGTTTTGTATAAGAGTTTCTGGTCATTCTCACACTGCTGGACCATCGGCTAGTTGGTCAGATGATTATGATTGTGTGTTTGCATTAGCAGTGAACGAACTGGTGCCTGAAATCAAGCAATGGATAGACAGGCATACATTTAAAAAGGGTTGATGGCCTCACCAGAAATTACTCGCAGCCGCTCGAAAATGTGCGTGTTTTCTTGTACCAGCAGGACATCCTTTAAGTGACACAAAACATATTGAATGGAGAATGTCTCAAAACCTCATCGAGAGAATGCTTATGTTCAGTTTAAATATAACACAACTCAAATGCTACGTTCTTCTTAAAATAATTTAAAAAAAAATGTTTCATAACGTAGTTGAAGACGGAATCACGAGCTTTCATTGCAAAACTGTACTGTTTTATACAATGGAAATAACACATGCGCACAAATGGCAAGAACACAATATTGCGCTTCTTTTAACACTTTGTTTTCAAACACTTCGTAGATGGCTTAAACGAGGTATATGTCCGCATTATATCATAAAGATGTAAACTTATTTGACGGAAAACTATGTATTTTAAAATGTCGAAAATTATACGCTTTCGTTTCATCGCTCATCGATAACCGACTGAAAGGACTATGTCAAATTGGTATTGACAATATCGGTATGATAATTTCACAATCCCTTAGCGTTCTGTGTTCTGAATATGATCTCGATCGTAACGCTGTACACGTAAGTATCCAGAGTAAACTTGCATTTGAAAAACTGTGTAGACTATTTGCGGACATCAGGAAACTTCTTACTGAAAACACTCAGCACGAAATGAACGAAATGTTGTATTTATTGAAAACATTATTAAACTAGAAATGGCGCGGAAGAGGCCGATGCGTATCCCCACAGCGAAGGTTTGACCTAGGTGTGCCCCAGGGTTGGTAATGGGTCCATGCATAGTCGAGATTGACCGTATTGTCATAGAGTAGTTCAGTATCAATTAGAAGTGAATTGGTGTAGAAATGAAGAAGTTATAGTAAAGGCAATTTTGGGTGGGTGTGTCCTATGTGGGCAGGGCGCCCCAGGGTTGGTAATGCGGCCATGCATAGTTCAGATTGACCGTATTGTCATAAGAGAAGTTCAGTTTCAATTTGAAGTGAATCGGTGTAGAAATGAAGAAATTATAGTAAAAGGCAATTTTGGGTGGGTGTGGTCTATGTGGGCGGGGCGCCCCAGGGTTGGTAATGGGGTCATGCATAGTTGAGATTGACCCTAATGTCATAAGAGAGGTCCAGTATCAATTTGAAGTGAATCGGTGTAGAAATAAAGAAGTAAATGTAAAATAACCTAAACAAATGAGTGATAATTTCTGACGTGGCCCCACCCCAACCCCTATAACTTTTGACCCAGGGGTCAGATCAAAATTCCAAATAGTGCAGGGTCGCACATATGTTCATAGCTACAATGTGTGTAAGTTTCAAGGTTCTAGTGTTAATAGTGTAGGAGGAGATATTGGCCAGGACGGACAGACGGACGGCGGAGATCACCACAATATCCCCACCTTTTTTTCAAAAAGTGTTGGGATAATGATTGTGCAAACTATTGCATCAACGGTACTGTTTTAGAAAGACATGTAGCTAAACAAATGTTGATAGTGTTACTATCGTACAAAGCCTCTTTACACGCGGCAATATTCATCCGAAATCATATGCCTATCAGTCAACGTGTCTTTAAACTGTTCACGCGTTCGTTGGTAACTGACGTAGCCTCAACCAGATTAAAATTGGCTTCCGTATTGATTTGCCAAGGTAACTTACACTCAGCTGCCGTTGTTTTGGGCGATACGGAAAAGCGAATGCACCAAAAAAACATCAAGCCAGGGTGCGCTTGCGGCAAGCCCAAATCACACGATAAACGTTTGCTATCATTTGCAAAGTATTCAAGTGATAACCGTCCTATGAATGGAAATAATATTGCATTTTGCATTCAATTCCTTAGACAGGAGGCATACTGCGTTTCCCCTGCATTATTGTGTGAGATGAACAGAACTGGAATTGAAGCGGAATACAGCGATTTTGTTCACGTTCGTAAGGACTGGTGTAGGGATGTCAGTGTAGATGCTCGTGTGTTCTTGTATTATTTGCAGTATCTTACATACGGAGAACTGGCTGACAGATCCACTCAAGAGCATTATTTTCTGTTACTGACACAGTACATTTCCTATCACAGTGAAGAACTGTACCATCCGGAGACGTCATTTAACATTCTGGGTCACTGCCTTGAGATGGAAGGTGACTTGGATACAGCTGCCACTATTTACATGAAATCTCTTGAAATTAAGCCTCGAAAAAACGCAGCAAACTGGCATATAAGAAGACTACGGGAAAACACATAAATTACACCTAATACATGTAAGGTTAAATAACAAACCCTTTTTATGGATTGTACAGACTAGCAAACTAAATGTTGAGAAGTGTTCATGCAAATTCATGTAATAGTGATGAGTAAAATGCATGAGTTAGTGAGTCTGTACGGACGTTTTATATTAGGTATTCTAACTGTATGATATTTATCATATGACTTAAATTAATGCTGTCCACCGACGCACCGTCGAAAGTAAATCACATCATGTTGCACAGTTATTGGGTGATTTTCAGCAGTAACTGTAATAGCTTATTTAGAATGACATTAACTAACGATTATTTGCGAGGATGAGTCACCCAATGTATGACGAGAAACTCGTGAAGATCAAATATATAATTTTAATATTTAAAAATATAATGTACCACTGCTCTTAATTATAATACAATAATTGTGTTATTATAATTAGAATGTTTATGAAGTTGTATTTTGATATGTAACATAGTGAACCGTTCTATTATGTTGTTTTTATTTTATAATGTCAGATCATAATTGAGAGAAAATAAAAAGGTGAACGCACGTACGTATGCGTATATTGCGTGTACATGTATTCCAAATATATATATATGTTGATATTTTGCAAACAGTATGTGGGGAAAACGACAATCATCAGGTTAACCAATAACCGTCACAATTGATAAACCACACTTCTTAATGAGACTAGAATTTAATGAGTACCATGATTTACAGAGATTGACATCTATACATTGATACATAAATTGAAGTAGTGTATGTATGTTCTGTGAATACTAACTTTTTCTGTATTTAAATTAATGTGTGCGCTATTACTAATAGCAACGATCTCTCTTTGCTACATGAGTAGGGAGAAAGCGCATGTATCCATGGTATTTATATAAAATAAATGCTAATATTTGAAGATGTAACACGTACATTTTTGCATTCATTTACATTACATATATATTGGCAAGTGGTTGTTTTATTGGTCACAGGACGCATGTTGTGCTTTAAATTTAAGGCTCCCAAACCAAAATATTGTCAAACAATGTCGAAGAACTCGCTATTATGAACACAAGTGAAACAACAGATTGAAGTCGGTGAACAATCAACTTTTTTGTCAAGTTTAGTTTATTCTTTCCAAAAACACAATGTACGATGAGATTTGCATTCCCCGTTCGAAACCAAGATTCACAGGTATCCCTAACGCCATCTGGTGATAAGTATACATGTGTCTCCAGTAATGATAATTGAAATAGAAACAATCAGTAGACGGATATCCAACTTACCACTTGAGTTAAAGCACATGTAGAATAAAAGGAAGAAAACAAACGTGTAAGTTGCAGAATCGAATGTCGTCGTTAACAAAATAATAATAATAAGACATTTGGGGACTAGAATTTAATGAGTACAAACATGTTCATACAATGGAATTGATACAGTGAGAGTTTAATTTATATAATTGTGAGACATAAAACAAAACATGCATATTCAGTAGTTCAGATTCTCAGATAGAGAACATAAGACTGCTTATAAGTATTACAACCAGAGCAATGTCCCATATTAACAAGGCCAGCTTTTCACAGTGTTTGAAATTATATTCTGGAGGTGAATCACATTAAAATTCATTTGGTATATAACGGTATTTAAAGCATTCACATAGTATTCTTAAAGCATTCACATAGTATTCGTGTGAATAAATGAGAGAGCTGTTTATGTTTTTTTTTAAACTACCTTCTAAATATCGCGGAAAGTAGTGGGGGTTTTCCAAAAAGTTACAAAAATGTTCACAACACTAAAAACAGGACAAACAGTTCAACAAATCTTTTCATTTAACTTTCAACTGTCCCTATTACTTCGTACACTAACAATTAAAATAAAACTCTAAAAACTGAGCCTTTAATTAGTACACTGACAATTAAATTAACACTATTAAACTGTGCCTTTAACTAAGACAGTGACAATGAAATGATCACAAGACTATGCCAATCACACTGTGTAAAGATGCAATATAATATTGATTGAAATGAACAAAGTTATCACAACACATCCATACATTCTATTTGTTAACCCATTTATGCCGCGTGGACTCTCCCATCCATTGGGTCAATTTATTTCCAAAATAAGGGATGTCTAGTATATTTATTTCTATATTTAGAATATTTCTTACAGAAATTCCTTTTAGCAAACAGTGCAGACCCTGATGAGACGCCGCATCATGCGGCGTCTCATCTGGGTCTACGCTGTTTGCCAAGGCCTTTTTTTTAGACACTAGGCATAAATGGGTTAAATATTACAACATGGCAAAAGAAAAGTTTCGTAAACGATTACAATATCCAATACAACCTTCAGGTGATATATTTCATAAAGTGCATGAAACACAAGCCATTGTAATATATACTATCTGTTTTATGGTATAAACATTCATTTAAGTGCACTCTAACTTCTACATAAGCTCTTTTTTTGCATTGATAATTAAAGGTGCATTTGAAACATTAAATATCCAAGAGGGATTTATTATTTTCGAAAAAAATAAATTATAAAACTCACAACGTATTACAAAACAAAACTACAACAAGAGCACCGCATAGCGAGTGCCAACGCTCGGCTGTGGGTGCTTGGCTTTTGTTTTTTTGACCTTTGACCTTGAAGGATGACCTTGACCTTTCACCACTCAAAATGTGCAGCTCCATGAGATACACATGCATGCCAAATATCAAGTTGCTATCTTCAATATTGCAAAAGTGATGGCCAACGTCAAAGTTTTCGGACGCCGCCGACGGCGGACGAGCTGGCTATGACAATACCTCGGGTTTTCTTCGAAAACAGCTGAGCTAAAAATATATGCATGTTCATATTGGCTATCATACATTGCACAATGAATTATTCACAATACTGTAAATAAACGTGTTACAAATAATAATCATTGCAAATCATGGGTAAATCAAACAAAACAGCTATGTGAATCATAAGGAGTATGATTCAGGTTTAATTCTATGTTTTAAACATATTTATAAAGTGCAGAATATCATGACTTTTTTACTTTGTATTTGATACAAAATTTCAATAACAGCATAATGTTATAAACAAGAGCACCGCATAGCGGGTGCCAACGCTCGGCTGTGGGTGCTTGGATTTTGTTTTTTGACCTTTGAGCTTGAAGGTCATCATTGACCTTGACCTTTTCACCGCTCATAATGTGCAGGTCAATGAGACACATGAAAAACCAAAAAAATAAAGGGTTTTTTGACCTTTGACCCTGAAGAATGACCTTGACCTTTCACCACCCAAACTGTGCAGCTCCGTGAGATACACATGCATGCCAAATATCAAGTTGCTATCTTCAATATTGCAAAAGTTATGGCCAATGTTAAAGTTTTAGGACGAGGACGACGCGGAAGGACGAGAGGGCTATGACAATACCTCGGGTTTTCTTCGAAAACAGCCGAGCTAAAAATAACAATAGTTAAGTTGTTCAACCTGCTACATCAAAAATTAACATTTAAGAGTATGGATGAAATTGTTATTTTATTTAAATAAAACAATACGTTGACTTAAAATCTACTTTTTGGAATACAATTATAAATGTTGGGAGTCTGTTTTGTAATTATACTTGATATATTTGAGTCTTCTTATCTGAAGGATAAAATCCATGGCAAAATAGCATAAATGAACATTAAAAAGTGTTGAAGATGATAAAACGTTTTAAAACACTATATCACTCATCAAAACATAACAACTTAACAACCTAACAAACTAGATTAAGAAAACATGCCGGAAAAATTTGTTCCGTAAAGTTAATAGGCATTAAATATATACATGTACAATAAGTAATGTATTCAAATATGTTTGAGATTGGTTAATCACATTTTAATAAAAATGTATGAACATTATTTATTATTTGGAGACGATTGCATTTATTTCCTAGACCATATCTAAAAGTATGCTCATTTAACCAAAAATGGCGTGTAGAAAACTAGTTCTAGCAAAGAGGCAAGACAAAAGCGGTGACATCACATGTGTATAAATTTAATGATTAAAATGTGAAAATAATTGTAAAATGTACATTGAATGAAGAACTGTCAAAGAGGTTTCAACAATATCTGAAATATACATTTATGCACGAGATCTGAAAAGTTGTAAAATAACACTCTATAATACAAACTGAGACAATTATCGACAGGAAATAACAAAGTGTTATTATAAATGTTTATGAAGGGTGATACCTTATATAAATATTCAAAAAGAATGCATGTATTAAAATTACAACAGTTTAAAAGAAGTTTCTCATTCTATATTTTCTATTACATATTCTATTGTATACATATATTTCTATTGTTGTTGTTTTTTCTCCTAATCCCAATGCATACTCTTTTATTCCATAAATGAAATTTACCTTATGATCATTTAAAAAAAGATCCAACCTAACAAATGATTATAAAAATTACAAGATACAAAATGCTCTTTTTTATTTTTTGTGGTACAATATATTCCATTTTAATTTCCCGCAACGATATCTATTCATACGACACACAAACACTAAATTGGTATATAAATATGTGTTGAATATATTGTACCACAAAACAATTAAAAAAGAGCATTTTGAATTAAAAAAGAGCATTTTGTATCTTGTTAAATCTATGTTACCAAACCACATCTAGCGTTGAAATTTTGGCTATTGCTATAAGGAACACTGATTTTTTGTGTGTTAACTTTATTTACGAAATATTTGTTGATTTTTAGTTTTAATGGGGCTTTCAGAAAACAGATAACGGTTTATATGATCAAGCAAACACCCCTTAACTGTAACTGTACTGATTTGCGCTGGTTGAATGTCCTTTCAGAAAGGACTGGAAACCAATTATATGTCTCATGAATTATAAATATTCAGGACAAAAAATAAAATAATCTCAGCTACCACATTCAATCAAGAAACATAACATTTTTGACTGACAATGGGTTCCAACAATGTTTGTCATTATGACAACTGGTACAACCATCATTTAATGTTACAGATACATATGATACACTACTCTTTACTTTTTTGTTTAAGTCTTTGGACTTTAACACAAAATCTGCCTTTAACCCTTTGCATGCTGGGAAATTTGTCGTCTGCTAAAATGTCGTCTGCTGAATTTCTAAAATAAGCATTTTCTTTGATTTTTTTTCAAATAATACTATCAGAATAGCAAACAGTTTGGATCCTGATGAGACGCCACGTTCTGTGGCGTCTCATCTGGATCCAAACTGTTTGCAAAGGCCTTTAAAATTCGGTTCCAGCACTGAAAGAGTTAACTTTGAAAGTGCAATGATAATGTGATAACTGTCGAAGTGCAATAAAACAATGGTTATTGCAAAATTACAATGGCAATATGATAAATGTATAAACACATTTGTAATAGGAAACTAATGAAATATATAACATGTGTATTATGATCACTCTTGAAGTAAAGTGCTTTATGATACACCTTTTTTTTCAACACAAAGTTCACCATGATTACTTTCCTTGCTTAACCAATTCACAAAATGTCTCATTTCACTCTAAATTAAACACGACCGCTTAATTTGCGATATCTCCCTCTACATAATGTCCACAACCTGTCTTTATCATATATATCACCTTATTCAAAAATCACTTTGCAGATACTTTCTATCTCTGATTGGTTTTGTAATACGGCAAGTCCTCCATGGGATATTCATCGTCAGTGTAGCTGTACGTGTGATCAGCATGGTTGGTCCCGTACGGTGGGGCGCTGGGGTCCGGGGCACGGTACCCATACTCTTCTGGTGGGTCGAACTGATCCTGCTTTATACCACACATCACATACTTTGTTTTCTGTAAAGTAATGTATCAACTGAATATTGTTTTGAAAAATAATGTGTTTTAATGGTTTACAAAACTAAACATATATCTCAAGAGGTTTTTAGGCAATTCTTATTGATATCAAAAACGACATACTTGGTGCTCCTTTACATCATAATAAACCAAATCTTGTTTTTTCCAGGAGACGTATACTGGCATTGTGCGCAAGTTCAAACGTATGAAAATAAGTATATGGGATTATTCTTTGAATGGGTCAACAACTGGGGATGTTTGTTTTCTGGTATCTGCACAATAAACAATTCTTTTTTTTATCACACAAGTCTGGGCGGCACATTTGAACTTTTTGTAAAGGCTCATTAAAGGTGACAAATCCAATTATTATGCATATAAACTGGTCCAATTTTTACCGGATTTCAGTTACTCTTGCATTAAAAATGATAATAACACAGCTTAGGTGCAACTTTGTCAAGAATTATGGAAGATATACCCGTTTCATAATTGGAAGAAATGTTTACAACTTTGCAACTAACGTGGTGTGTAGCCTCAAAGCGGTGACGTATGCTAAAAAATAGCCGATAGAAAATTCAATTATTATTCTATTTTAAACAACTTTTTACCAGCAAAAAGTAACTAATTAGATCACTACAAACGTTTTAACCATTCAGAAGAGACCTACTTTGTGAGTGATACCAGAAAACGTTGAAAATCAACGATATATTTTTGGTGACCTGAGTCACCGGAGCGCTTGCTCTGTCCCGAGTAAACAGTGATGAAAATAAACTGATTGTTTGTTAACACAATTGACTTGCATGACACTGTATTTTGAGCTCAAAACTAGTTGTATTGCTCATTTTTTTATGGTAATGTCCAATAGCATATATATATTGTTTTTTTATAACCTTTATTAATAAAATATGCAAAAGATATTTAAAAATCGGTAATAATTACGGATCGTCACCTTTTTTGAGCCTTTAAATAGGTCTAGGTCAAAATCAATAAGAGTGATATTGGTGGCTTTGGAAAAATTTGTACCTCTTTACAGGATCCGGTTTCTTGCTGGCAAGCATGGATCATAGCTGCTGGAATGGCTAGGAATGGAGCGCTGGCCAACACCCAACATACTAGGTCCCACAGACCTGAGAAAAAAAGAATGTATTAATAAACAACTTACCAGGTCCCACAGACCTGAGACAAATGAAAAATGTATGAATGGGATAGTTATTTTGGAATGGCTAGGAATGGAGCACTGGCCAACACCCAACATACCATGGCCCACAGGCCTAAGACAAAGGAATGTATGAATGGGATAGTTATTTTCACGGCCAAAAATATTTCCTGCTAAAAATAATTAAAAGTGGAAAATTCACAGAATATAGAATATATATTTGTTTGCTAGAAATGAAGCACTGGCCAACACCCAACACACCAGGTCCCACAGATCTGACAAAAAAAGTGTATGAATGGGATAGCTATTTTTTACAGCCAAAAATATTAACCACCAACATATTTAAAACTGGAAAACGAGGTAAATTACCAGAACAAATTGAATATAGAACAATTTTTTGCTAAAGTTAATTTCAAGAGCCCCCAAAAAAGTTTGTACTCTTCAAGTTTCATGTAGTACATATGCCTCTAAGTAGACCATAGATGATAATTTTAATAGTTAAAAATACATTTGGAATAAATATGCCTTAGAATTTAATATGAATAGTAACAGCAAACAAACAGATTGAATATAATAAGAACATTTCAACAGAAAACATGTAAAAGAACCTAGAAGCCTGAAATAAAATCAGAATTTTGACCAGACGAGTCAATTTTATCAGCAAAAGATGCATTAAATGGGACATCACTTTCAACACTCAACATATTTGACTTCAAAGGCTTGACAATATCATATTTAATGGGGAGTAAATTTTAACAGACAGCAGAAATGATTAAGTTTATTTCCCAACATTAAACAAGAGGGCCAAGATGGCCCTAGTTCGCTTACCTTTTTTACAAGGCCTTGTTCATCGCTTACTTTACGCACATGCATTAAACCCCCTTTTCACAGAGCGAGGCTCATATAATTTTTCAATGCTCTGAGAAAGTTTCAGGATGAGTGGGTACAAATGGTTTTACTAATGCCACATGAAGAGAATTGGCCCATCTAATGGCGTCCATGTTTTTCATTGACAGGATCCATATCTCACAAAATTTTAATGTTCTGACCAAGTTACATAATAAGCAATGTGGGATAATCTCCTGTTGAGAAACTTCCTATAGCCAACAAACTGTTCCTCACTGGTCATGATGCAAAACCATTTCCACCTGGGTATCTAAGATATGCAACAATTTAAGGTGAAAGAACTTTTCACTTAAACCAGATTCAAAACTAAGTAGAGATAATGCAACCTTAATTTCATTGTTTGCCTGAGGTTTATTGATACAATGCATTACAAAAATGCAGTTAGCATTACATTTTGTAAAATTTAAATAAATTACAAGGGAGACAAATGCTGTAACACTTATTAAGAAAAAGTACATGCATTTGTTGTTTCCCTTGTTTGCACGATAGACTTCATGGTATATTAAACAAGGTTTTTCTATGATTTGACCTAGTGACCTAGTTTCTGACCCCAGATGACCCAAATACAATCCCAATCCAGATTTCATCAAGATAAACATTTTGACAAAATTTCATAAAGATTGGATGACAACTGTGACCTCTATTGTCTACACAAGGTTTTTCTATTATTTGACCTAGTGACCAAGTTTTTGACCCCAGATGATCCAAATACAATCCCAACCCAGATTTCATCAAGATAAACATTCTGACCAAATTTCATAAAGATTGGATGGAAACTGTGACCTCTACTGTCTACACAAACAAATTGTTGACGGACGCACGCATGACGGACTCCGGACATCACACGATCACATAAGCTCACCATGTCACTTCGTGACAGGTGAGCTAAAATCGTTTCAAATGCCTCAAAATAAGAATACCAGTCAACCAACATGCATAAACTTACAGGGACTGGTTAACGATTTGGTAAATTGACAAAATTGAAAAGAATTGTTTCAGATTTGCAAATTTTCGTTGTAGTTATGATATTTGCAAGGAAACAGTAATACTGAACATTTACCATGCTCTAAAATATCCATCATATGCATCTTTTGACGAATTAAAGTGTTACAAACACGGAACGATTGAATAATTTGGAGAGATCTGTTTTTATTGTTATATTTTGTGACATTACGAGGATTGCTCCAAGGGTCAGTGGTTTGAGCCCTGGGTGGACTCCTTTTTTTTCTTTCTTTATTTCTATTCCTGTTTTATACTGGAGCTATTTAGTTCCGAGGTTTGCATTTATCAATTTAAAGCATTTAATGACAAACTTCAAAACATGCCAAAATCTGTGAACAAGTCCCTTTAATAAACAAACATAATTATATTTTAACCCTTTGAGCGCTGGAACCGGATTTTGAAGGCCTTTGCAAACAGTTTGGATCCAGATGAGACGCCACAGAACGTGGCGTCTCATCAGGATCCAAACTGTTTGCTATTCTGATAGTATTCTTTGAAAAAAAATCGAAGAAAATGCTAATTTTAGAAATTTAGCAGACAACATTTTAGCAGACGACAAATTTCCCAGCATGCAAAGGGTTAACATTTTCCTTTGTCAGGACTGTTATTTGGCTTGTTTGAAAACTATCACCACATTCTTTTCTGAATCTATGAAAATG
Organism: Dreissena rostriformis; assembly: GCA_007657795.1. Taxonomy (NCBI): domain Eukaryota; kingdom Metazoa; phylum Mollusca; class Bivalvia; order Myida; family Dreissenidae; genus Dreissena; species Dreissena rostriformis. Next base: position 43,926 of record VMBQ01000360.1, on the reverse strand, counting down.
GTTTTTAAAAATCCAATTTTAAAATCCCTTTAATACGTTGATGGACACTTTTAATACCTTTGATTTCCATTGCACGATATCTAGGTATGTCATCCAGCTCAGTAATAAACTTGTACAGAAATATTGCCTGAAAACAAAACAAAAAAGTGTTTTAGTTTACAAATAATGCTTGATTAATTAAGTTACCTGAAAACAAAACAAACTAGGTTTTTTGTATGAAAATAATGCTTAATGAATTAAGTTACCTCAAATATAACCTTAAAACAAAACAAACTAGGATTTCAGTATTTAAACAATGCTTAATGAATAAAGTAACCTAAAAAACATTAACTGAAAACAAATCAATAATGCACCATTTCCATTTACAAACAATGCGAGATAAATTCAATAGACTTAGAAATATTACCCAAAAGACACAAACTCTTAACTACATAATTTAACAATACACACAATATTAAGTACCATTTACAATCCAAATATTAAGCCTCATAAATATTTAATAATTATTGTAATAATAAAGCAGCCTTTACAATAAATATATTCAGCCACTGAAATATATGACAGGGTTTTTTCCCCCCTTTTTGGGAAGATAGCCCATGGCTTTGGAATTGGGAATTTTATCGGCATTTTCAAGAAATTGGGAAAATAAATTAAGTAGCCTTCTTTGGTAGCATGATTTTAGTACAACCATATATATATTGATATAACTCTGTATAATAATTCAAATTAAAAGATCAAAATCATATAAATCATTATTATGTACTTTGTTACATGTTATTGAAATACAATTGTGATAAATTTTGGGAAAAAAGTATACCTTTTGCCATTGGGAACATAGCCGTTATTCGGCTATAAAATCGGGCCAAAAAAAAACCTGTATGATGATTATTGCATGTTTTATATCTAGCCTTTCAAAACGTGTCCACCATCCATTTTCCATTCTAAAAACAGTCCCTATAATTAAACTTCCATGCTATAGTTATCAGTAAAAAAATACTCATCCTAATGACCTCAAAATTTGGAAACCGTGGTTGCCAGTATGAATACCTCATTCCACAATGACATGAATTAAACTTAAATACTGTAGTTATGATTGTAAACACACCACAGAATATTGTCATAAATCAATCTTTGATTTCTTGGCTAGAGCTCGCAAACAGAACCTGATACCTGTAAATTCTATAAGGAATTTGTTTTATTTTATTTGTTGTTCTTTTTTACCACATAAACATGACCCAAACTTGCATACCGCAGTTATCAGAGTAGACACTCCACACCACATGGACATCACGATCCTCTCTGCTATGCCAAAGTTCTGCTTGGCTGAAGATAAACACGAAAAAGAAATAATAACCAGCAAGGTAAATTCATCATGGACAAAACATAAACTGAACTGATACATGTTCTCCCAGAAAGAGGTTATGATTTATGACAAATATTGCTAACTTAACACTTAATCTAGATACCATTACAAAATGACAGTTTTTGAAATCGTAAATGAAATATAATTCATATGTTTAAAGAAGTCATAACTATAATCCATTGATTATATCTATTTAAGTGGTAATACTTTTAGAGAATAGAGTATTCTTCCCAAATTCTGACAACCAAATAGCATATTTAAATGAAAAATAATGAAAATTGAGATACTGCCACTTGCAATAACTAACAACTAGGGATGGCATGGAATACTGAAATTGGTATTCTAATATTCACAGCTTCATTCAATTGAATATTAAAAGAAAGTCATACCAGTAATGCTAACAAAACAATATGGTTTTGCAAACACCGTACAGTACACATTCAGGTGTATTATTTAAGAATCTCCTGATGGGAGGAAAATGCCCTTCCCATTTTACCAGGTTCAATAAAACTTTTCATGTGTACATAGATAGATCCAGCAAAATTGTAGTATTTGTAAAATTAGTTTAACATTGAAAGAGAGGAAATCAGCTGAAAGCACACTGCAGTATCACAGAAAGACTTACCGTATATGATGATCATGCTGAGTCCATACAGTGCCACGGTGAGGAAAAACAGCTTCATTGTACACTGGTCCATCACTATGATGTAGTACATGCCAGCCTGTGAATTGTATGGAGAAAGTGAATACCGGTAGGGAAAGATCTACAGTCACTAGAGGAACAGGGTGCTGTTAAAATGGGGCAGGGTCGACATGGGGGAAACCTGGACCACTTTAATGAATTTTTTAAATAAATTCCTTAATCTAAAAAAAATCTAAGTCTTATACCTATAATTGAGGTATTTATGCAGTCTTTTCATTTGCCGTTGAACATTTGCAAAAATATAATCTCTTATTTTTCACAATATTTGTGTCATTCATTTCCTTTCCGAGAGTCAAGAGGGGTAGACATGGGGGTGGGGGGAAAAAGGTAGGTATTGTTATGCCACCACTATCAGAAGATGCTTGCATCTGTATTTACAAAAAAATACACTTAAGTGTATCAAGTACTCACAGAAGTTTGCACAGATTTGCAAGAAAAACACTGTCTCATGTTCATAAAATATAATTACATAGGCGGCTAAAATGACATTAGTCACTTAACAATCCCATTGTGAGGACATCCATCCGTTCCTCTGTAAAGCATGAATGTGCCGACACCGATGGAAATCAAAGGCAACACAAAAATTGCATAAATATGTTTCATTAAATATATTTTCATTGAGTCATGAATTATAAAGCTTCTGACAAATTCCTGTCAACAGCTAGTTTAAATAACAACAAAATAGCAACAAACCTGTGTAGTGTGTAGTATGGATGCGCCGACGCCAACAGAGATCAGAGCAAAGGCGGCGCAGAAGTTGATGCAGCCGCGCCGCTCCTGGAAGCTCTCGCTCCAGCCAACGAGACCGTCTACCAGGTTGTCAAGTATCGTAAACATGGCAACGATCTGAAGAAGAAGAATATTAAATTTGGAAAATGCCTAGCTTCAAAGGCCTAGTTTAAAGAATGTTTGGTATCTGCATGAAGAATTCCATTATAAGAATTGGTTCATTATGAAATATCTTTACATACAGATTATCGAATGTCGTAAACGTAGCGAACAAATCTAAAGAGAAAAAAAAATACATGGGTAGATGCCAAGCTTTATGAAGATTGTTCTGTTCTGTCAGTTTAGTGACAATCTGAAGAAAAATAACTTAATATTCCAAAATGCTTGGCTTTAAGCGAGGTAATAAGTATTCTAGAGATCTGGCTGAGGTAATAAGTATTCTAGAGAACTTGCCGAGGTAATAAGTATTGTAGAGAACTGGCAAAGGTAATAAGTATTAATTTGTTGCAATAAAAAAAAATATAACAAAAATATAACGAAATTAAATATAAACATAAAACATTTGTAAGTTAAAACCTTAAATGACATTTTTCAAAAATATGAACATCTAATACAAAGTAAGTCTCTCCTATTTTTAAATCAAGACTTACCAAGAACATCAGTCCAGCCAGGAAAATGGACAGGTAGAACAGAAGTGCATACACTGGTGGGATACCAAGTTGGGCAAACGCAGCCGGCATAGTCGTGAAAATCACTTCCAGACCTGAAAAAAAAAACGGAGTAAAATGATTCCAATAGAAAGAAAATGACTTCCATACATGAGACCAGAAAGAAAACAGATGTTTGTAAAACATGTATTCCCTACTGGGATACACCAACTTGTGAATAGCATTTCTATACTTTCAAAAAAAATCGTTGTGTTTTCCCTAACTTGATGGGTGAACTTTTGAAAATATCTTCCAGGCATGAAAGCAAGTGAAGATGTTAGTAAGACATGTATTCCACCACTAGAAGGGCAATCTTTGAAAATTACTTCCTTACGTTAAAAAAAACAGCTATAATGTTAACCAACAGTTAGCATCACCAACACACAGTGATTGCAGTGTCAGATCTTACACTTGATTGAATACAAAAGGTATGCATTACCTCAGGACACACATTTGTTTTATATTATAGCTTGCCAAGACATGGTTGTAGTGAACCCTTATCAGCATAAATTACACCCTTAAAATAAACAGTATTTACCCTTTTTATCTGTTAAAGTGCATGCTTATTAAAACTATATTACACTACTTCCAACAGACCATGATTTACCTTAAATATAACTATGGCTACATTACTTTCAAACTGAACATTACGTTACCTTTGATGTTGTATCTGTAACTGGAGATCAGGTGCTGTAGGTTGCCAATGAATGGAGCCATTGCAAGCTGGGGGATCTGACACGTGGCTGCGTAGACCAGGATCACAAACAGCCACGAGCTAAACGATAAACACAGTTTGTTTTTTTCTAGATTTTTTTCCCCATTGAACATATTTTATTTTTCTCGTAATTAGGCATGTGAGGGTCGAGGGCATCCCTCTCCATACTGTACATTGTTTACATGTTATATATGCATAGTATAGCACATTTTATACATTTAACAATCAATAGCATTAACATGACAAAATAAACAATATTTTTTAAAGAAATAGTTAACAAGACAATACTTCTTAAGTCCCATATCACAAATACTGGAGAAGAGGTAACAGTAGTTCCCATTCTTTACTTTTACATGAATCATTAAAATAGTAAATTACATTTAGAACATTCAATGACAATGCAAGGACAGGTACGATTTTGCAGCTTAAAACACAGTTGAACATCAGCAGAAGAGAAACTTAATCATGGCATGTGGTCCCTAATTTTTGGCATGAGAAAAATTTACAAACTAGGGGTGTAAAATTTCACTCTTCCGTTCCGCTTGAAATGGTGAGTGAACAATGTCTTTTGGGTTAGCTTGATACATCTTATTCAAGGCCAAACATTTGTTATAGTAAAATTCAATATAAAAATTATCAAAAATGTAAATTTGACATTGCACTTGTGTTTGTCCTTAAATAAACATTTAAGAAAATCGAAAAAAAATCAAAAAATGCAAAAGCAGTCTTAAGATCTTTATTATGACCAGAGCTCCAGATAAGATGCGTATCTGCGTATTCACGCATTGAAAAATAAAAATAACGCATTAAAAATCGGGCCAGTACGTAACATTACGCAATTTAAATCTTGGTACGTATTATTAATCGATTAAAGTGCGTAGCCGGTTTAACCAATAATCCAGTTGAGTTTTTAGTGTAAGTTAACCTTTGAATCAAAAGTAAGTCAATCAAAATAAGCTTGTAATCAAAATGGCGGCCCATCATATTTGTGGATCAAAAAAAGGGACGTTTTAAGCAATCAGCAGCTCCTGTGGGAATTTTTTAAAGAAATTTTGTTCATATCATCATTAAAAAAAAGAATCTGTTTGCATTTATAAATAACAAATAATACTATTTCTTGATTAAATACGCAATTTACTATGTCAGTTTTTAATGGAAATGGAAAATACCCCTCATTGAGGGCCTCAATATTCCTAAATACCCTTTATGGCTGAAACAAAGGAGTAAAATACGCTTTAACAATAATATCAGGGGGTAAAATACCCTTTAGACTAAATTCTTATCTGGAGCTCTGATTATGACAGGACATTTATTATTTTCACTCACATGTTTCTGCTAAGACGACCATTTCCTGTCATCTTGCCCATGGTTGGCAAAATGGCTGTCCAGACTGGTACAGAGTTCACCACCAATGAAAATCCTGATATCCAGTCCTGAAATTAAACCAGTCTATAACATTCATTGCAACAAAGTTCACAAACCATTGATTATCCTATAATTTAGTCCTGACAATTAAACCAGTGTATTATTTACCATATAAGAGTGTACCATCAGTGAAAATACTGATTTGAGGTCCTGAAAAGAAACCAGTCCTTTATGGGCAACATCATGTGTAAAGACTTTGCATGTATGGTTGGTATTTAGCACACGAGGTCCAGATGAGAAAATATAACTGTTCCATACATTCTTGATTGCCTCTATCATATTTTACGGACCTCAGAGATAAAGATCGACAAATTGATGTGAGGAGCAATATTTATTTCTAGACACAACATTATTTTGAAGTAATTTCATTTAAATCCAGTGCCACTCAAAAGAAATTATCTGGCCATACATTTATTTGTTCTTGTTTCCCATAAAAAGCAACATTTTAAAAACTAATTTGAATTAAAAAAACATACTTTGTAAGAATAAAACTTCATTCTTATTGACTTCAATAATTCGCCAATTGCGGATTTAGACTTGGTGACTTATTAGCAAAGTTATATACCTGAATCAGAGGCGTGTTTTCCTCGTGCAGCTTATGAAACTGGGACATGTCCATTGTGTAGAGCCTACCAAGGAATGTGTTGGTTCCATTAGAGTCCAGCTGGCTGTAGCCATACCCCAGCACTGTGAATATCAGAGTCAAGAAGCCCGGACCAAGTAGGAACAGGATCTGAAACAAGACATGATTGATGAGCAAAGAGGTCCCCTGCCTGTGTTGGGAGGCAATTTCAAGTATTGCAAGACTGATTCCAATTAACATCTTGGTTATTAGAGTCTTTCTAATTGTAGTATAGCCATTAACTTTAATAACCCAAAATGGAGAAAATCGGCTCTCAGACACCCAGACCAATACGAAACACTATCTGAAACAAGCAGCAATTTTTGTAAATAAAAAATCATTCTTTTTGGTGCACGTTAATTGCACAAAGATGAGAAGTTCGAGCTGAGGCCAATTTCAGATCATAAAGAATCCTTTTTTGGTATGAAAAAATGCACACAGATGCCATGCTGGGGCTGTTATTGCTATTTGAATGGTTCAGTAATTCCAATACCACAAATAAGATCAGGCAAAGTATTTGAGGTCAAATGCCGATTTGAAATATTCAGTAATTCTCATACACCAAGTGAANCATTTTAAAACTAATTTGAATTAAAAAAACATACTTTGTAAGAATAAAACTTCATTCTTATTGACTTCAATAATTCGCCAATTGCGGATTTAGACTTGATGACTTATTAGCAAAGATATATACCTGAATCAGAGGCGTGTTTTCCTCGTGCAGCTTATGAAACTGGGACATGTCCATTGTGTAGAGCCTACCAAGGAATGTGTTGGTTCCATTAGAGTCCAGCTGGCTGTAGCCATACCCCAGCACTGTGAATATCAGGGTCAAGAAGCCCGGACCAAGTAGGAACAGGATCTGAAACAAGACATGATTGATGAGCAAAGAGGTCCCCTGCCTGTGTTGGGAGGCAATTTCAAGTATTGCAAGACTAATTCCAATTAACATCTTGGTTATTAGAGTCTTTCTAATTGTAGTATAGCCATTAACTTTAATAACCCAAACTGGAGAAAATCAGCTCTCAGACACCAGACCAATACGAAACACTATCTGAAACAAGCAGCAATTTTTGTAAATAAAAAATCATTCTTTTTGGTGCACGTAAATTGCACAAAGATGAGAAGTTCGAGCTGAGGCCAATTTCAGTTTATAAAGAATCCTTTTTTGGTATGAAAAAATGCACACAGATGCCTTGTTGGGGCTGTTATTGCTATTTGAATGGTTCAGTAATTCCAATACCACAAATAAGATCAGGCAAAGTATTTGAGGTTAAATGCCGATTTGAAATATTCAGTAATTCTCATACACCAAGTGAAGTCAAAGAAATACACTACATCAGGTCAGAGACAAGTGTTTGAGCTTAAATGCCCATTAAAATTATTTTTAAATACATCAAGATAGGTCAAGGTCAAGGGTTCATGCTTTTGAAGCTGACTAGATCCCCAGCTCGCTAGGAAGCCTGCCCCAAGAATAATATCACAAACAAGACACCGTGTTTGATAAACAAAAATGCACCAATTTTGGTGACCAAACACTGATTAAAATTAATTCATACACCAAGTTATGTCAAGGTCATGAAAATTGTTGGAAATTTCCCAATAATGAAATGTCTGGAGCGAGAATGAACTATTGTGTATGGGATCCATCTCAGCTCTAGTGTTGTCTAACTGCAATTATGGATGGTGTTTGCTCAATATTTATGATTTTTTCACACATTGTGTCCAGTATTTATGTAACACAATGTATGGATCTTCACAAATTCTGTAAACATAAAACTTAACATTTTGTAAATGCAGAGTATTTAAATATGGGACAATGTAACTTTTGGTTTTTGTTTCCCGAATCATGATTAACCCTTTGCATGCTGGGAAATTTGTGGTCTGCTAAAATGTCGTCTGCTGAATTTTTAAAATTAGAATTTTCTTTGATTTTTTTCAAAGAATACTATCAGAATAGCAAACAGTTTGGATCCTGATGAGACGCCACGTTCTGTGGCGTCTCATCTGGATCCAAACTGTTTGCAAAGGCCTTCAAAATCCAGTTCCAGCGCTCAAAGGGTTAAGTCAAGACTTCATGAAACTATGACATTGTTGTGAGCTGGTCAAAAAAGAACAGGAAAAACTAGGCGTACATTACTAATTCTTCCACATGCACTGGTAAGTGGATTGTGTTTAAGCTTTTGATATTTTATCATTTATATATTAAAAGAGAATACGGTTTCTGGTATACTATAAGAAATTGCGCAGATCACTTTGGACCGCCTTACATTACAGAAACCTCCCAGTCAAAACTGCAAACATCACAAGGACCCCAGACTTCAGTTCATGTCCATTTAAAGTTTTACCTGGACTTTAATGTCACTATAATGCAAAGCGGCTTTTTCTGCTTTATTCTTTTTATCCCCTGCCAAAGGTGAAGGGATATAGAATTGACGTTGTCCATCCGTCCGTCATTCCTTCCGTCTGTAAAAAAAAAAAAAAATGCGGGGAATAACAAATCCAAGGATTTTTTAAAAATTATGTCTGCAAAAGATTTAATATTTCACTAAATGACTCACCCATCCACAGACACGAGGTCCAAACGCCAGACTGATGAAAACTAACACCCAGACGGTTGCCAATGCCAATGGCAACACCGGGAAGTTGACATTCGCCAGTTGTTCGGAGAACTTCCACACTGGAAATCCGCGGACGTCGGAGATGTTTGCAGAAATTTGAAGGTACTCCTTGCTGTAACAAAATTGGTTAATAAATTTATATTCATACTTCTGGTGATAGATTGGCAATTGTAAATGGGAACGGGTTAAGTAAATCAATAATTTTACTCAAAACACATGCATATTCACTAACACTTAACAGTTATTGTCAAGCTTCTATGGCTTTTTTCTTCCTTAGAAAATGGCTGTTTTTTCAAAATTTTCACAGTTTTGGCGCGACTGTTTTGTTTTTTTCTAACAAATTGAGGCCACAAAGGCTGCTTCACAAAGACGGAAAAAAAGCCCTAGCTTTAATTATCCATCTGCCTGCAAGAGGGTATGAAACAAAAATCAGGTGTATAAACACGTACTCAAAGAACTGGGCTTCTGCAGGCACAGGTCTCATCTCATCTAGCGGTGACATGAGGTAAGGTGTCCCAGGTTTACTGCAATATACAACAGCATTCGATGATGTGATACCAAATTATCTTTTATGAAAATTTTCTTTTTTTTTGTATAGGTAACAATTGTACACAGAGATTGTGTGAGTTTTATGAATGGACTGTCGCTCATCACTGCATTCAGCCTACATTCAGATTTTTCTGACAACAGGACTGCAGGAATGATATAATTTGAGAAAAAAATTCTAGTTTTCACACTTGAGTAAACTAGCCTAGTTTAATAACCGCCCTTCAAAAATGGGGCTAGAAGACCCTTGTGTACTAGCACCCTGCNCCCCCCGCCCCCCTTGCCAGCTGATAACAAATACTGGGCTGGAGAGAAAAATTGCCATGGCTGAGCCTAAGCTTTCATGTTGAAACACATTGTTTGTTTGTTTTTGTAGGTGGATTTTTCAACAGTATTTTAGTTATATCACGGCAAACAGTTAACAAACTCACACTTAGCTGGCTTACCGGTACTAAGTGCACATATTTATGCCAGTACCGGAAAACTGCCCTTAGCTTGAATCAAAGGTAGGGATCCTTAGAAAGGATTTCATCAACAATACCCAAAAAAGTTATGTCACCAACCCAGCGATCCTCGAATTCTTAGCCCAGCACCTTACCCACTAAGCCATCTGCCTGGCTAAATAATACACATAGTAGAATGCCAGACATTACTTACAGACCTTGTTATAGTTATGTCTATTTAAAGTAATGTTCCATTCAGTGTTCCATTAACAGACTTTTATCGATACAAGCTTTTCTCTCATCTAACTTGTAATGAGTTTACCACACTGTTTCCTCTGCATCTAAGTATTGATCATTGATGATGAAGGTTTCTGCACTATTACCAGAGTGGCTTGCCAGTGAACCTCTTTATAATACACCAGACTTTATAAACTTGTTAAATATAATTTATCACCTGCTTGGTACGATTACATCTTATATTAAAGTTAAACACTAGGTGCCGTATGTTAAATGAACAAATCAAGATTTAACCACAAGATTAAATACAGAACCTAAGGTAAATGGAATAAAATGTTTTTACTACAATTTATTTTCAAGTTACCGGGTATTGTTTACATTTTGTGTCCTAGTATCCCATTACAGAACATGTTAATCATGAGCGCATGAAGAAATCATGTTAGTGCTGCAGTGCTTTCCACAGGCCATTTAAGGATCCCTCAGCGGGGCACTTGAATTTCGAAATCAGAGTCCGCGGGGCGCCTGAAATTTTTCGATTAGTGTATTCTGGCAGTTACTTCAGCTTAAGATCAAAGTGATATCAAATTCCCCGAAAATTTAAAAAGCCGATTTACGATCCTTTGTCGCTCTACCCAACTAAAGCCCGCCTAAAGGCGGAGCGTCGTTGTATTGGAAAATCAATATTGGCCAATGATAGCGCACGCTTTGTATAAATGACATCACTTGTAGGAAGGCAATTACCTGCAGTTAAATCATGCAGACGACTGGTGACAAATATGTAATTACCACAGAAATCTTGGCCAGTTACTTAGAAGACTAATGATGGCAACCGAGTGTAATCCTCGTGGAAAACTTGAATTTCATGCATAATACTGTCAAAACATTTATTCAACTCGTTACATGTAAGTGTTTAAACAAATTATCGTTAAATTCACTACGCAACTGTTAATATTTTGTTGAAATCTCAAATGAGAATAATTAAATTTGTTATCCGAAACCCACTCCTGAATGTCGATGTTAATGCGTTTTTAATTCGAAACACATTTCCGAATGTAAATGTTTACCGCGAAGTTGACATATTCTTGCTTCTCTATTGAGCAGTGTTAGATTATTTTGTGTTGACCTTTGTTCAATGAAAAGGGCGCGAAAATTATCCAGCATGTACAACGTCGCGTCATTTGCACAGAAAGAGTGGGTGTATTTAGCATTGTATAAACAAGCACACATCATGTCAGGGGATTTACGCATGTTCAGTGGCAATATTTCATCAAATCTATAAATAGTCACTTGTGACGAAATTTATTTGATACTTTAGAAAAATGGAGACGTTTGTGTTTATGAAATTATTAAAGCACTTTTATCGTCAATATTTACCAGAAAGTGCTTGAAAAATTAAATAAATGGGATTATCGGGTAATGAATACTGTAGAAATTTGTAAAGTAGCAAGTATGCAGTAATATGGTCCGGTTGAAATGGATGTATTGGGGGAATGGTTCGAGTCAGGATTTTACTATATATGCGGGAAAGTTTTAAAACAATTAAAAAATCTATCTTTATAAATGACTTTATAGCTGGGGGGTTTTCTTGAAGAGTCATAGCGCACCAAATGACGTCTTTTGACGCTGTTTTTCTTTGANGGGGGGTCTTTCAATAAACCTATACCTGAATAAAAAATAATTTCTGAGAACATTGGTACAACCCTAAGAGAAAGTGTAGATACATGTAGTTCTAAACATATTATTTTATTCAAAATTTTGCCATTTTCACATTTATTGTGGCTTTAATATTGTTATCTATCCATTTATTTGAAATTATTAAAAATAAAATGTTGACTATAACATGAAATTCCTGTTTCATTCTACATCAATACTCACACATTGAGCTGCACGTCCGCAACCCCTCCAATGCAGGACTGGGTTACCCAGGGATGGTTGCAACCGCTCCACACGTACGGGTGCTTGGCAACTGCGATGAACGCGTACATTCCGTAGTGCGTGACCAGCGGGGCAAACAAGACGCACATCAGGAATAGTTGAATCAGCAGCGTGAGCCCGATACCTGGAGAAATATTAACCCTTTGCATGCTGGGAAATGTGTCGTCTGCTAAAATGTTGTCTGCTGAATTTCTAAAATTAGCAATTTTTTTTAATTTTTATTTTTAAAGAATACTATCAGAATAGCAAACAGTTTTGATCCTGATGAGACGCCACGTTCTGTGGCATCTCATCTGGATCCAAACTGTTTGCAAAGGCCTTCAAAATTTGGTTCCAGGGCTGAAAGAGTTAACACTTCAACATTGAACAATACGTACATTTATAAAATGGAAGTAAAATTGAAGTTTTCGGGCGTTATTTACCCCCTGACGTCCATTAACAGAAGCGTTGAAAACATATACGATGTGCTTGAAAGTCTGGTTTTCCTTTCAACTTTGTTAAAGGGACTGTCAAACACGAATGACGTAAAAAGAAAAGTTCTAAAATACAATATTTCTTTACAATTATAAGTTTATATTGATTAAAATATCACAACACTTATTTAGATATTACTTGAAAAAAATAAAAAATAAATATTTTTATTTATTTATTTTTACTGGGTATGTCTACCAGGTAACTACCAGTTAACTAGAAATAACGCAAGTAGATTGATCATCATCGTCACGTGGTAAACCCAGGAATGCAAATTGTGCATGCGTAGTTAATTGTATATATATAGGATCTGACATGAGTTGTCATATCCTACCATATTTTATTAAACGAGTTCAGGAATTTTGTTAGTAAGCGAACCTTTGGCCAGCTTACTAACGAATTTCCTGGACGAGTTTAATAAAATATGGTATGATATGACAACGAGTGTCAGATCTTTTTAATCACATGCTTTTAAACTAAATAAAATACATCTTAATTGACCAAACAAATGCTGATAGATCTAAAAGTTGTTAACTATTGTGACGTCATTTCATGTAAATGACATCATTTCACCAAAATAAAGTATTTTAGAACTTTTCTTTTTTCGTCATTCGTGGTTTACAGTCCCTTTTATGTGTTAAATAATAGATCATATTTAAATGCCCTCTAGGCAATAATGGTATACTACAACTTCTTCCTACAGCTTTTTGACCTCTCATAATGCAGATTCAGGTATATAAAACCCAAAGAAACAGCATCAGAGCTGTTTGTCAAAACAGATGTGCCCAATCTAGTAACTTCATATAAAATAAAAAGCAATTGATTTAATTTTCTTAATTTTAAATATGACACATCATCTTTATATAAAATATTATTAAATCTGATCATGAAAACTAAAGTTATGGGCAGGACATGAACATGTACATGTACTTTCATAATACATGCAGATCTGCAATCCATTATTTCCCTATGTCACAAATATCGCCAGATGGCCGTGGACCCAAGTTTTTTCCCAGCATATGAAATATTGCACTGAAATGATCGTACCTCAACCCCCTTTTTTTTGTTTACAAATTTGCACGAATCTCAGAAATGGTCCCTGTTTCAATCAAATCCGCGGAAATCTGCAGAAAAAGCGGTAAAGGTGGCATAGTGGATATACTGTCAACCTAGCAATCAAGACGTCATGGGTATGATCAGTACTCTGTAAGCTTTCTTAGGACTTTCCCTTTAGACACCAAGTACCGGGTCTACCAAGAAAACTGGACTCAGAATGTCTCAATAAGACTTAAGCTTACAATGAAAACAAGCTAACATAAATAGGTTTAAACTAAACTTAAAGAAATAGCATACATGTACCTTTCAGAATTGGAATATGTGTAGAAAGCAATCCCACAATGCCCTTCTGCTGATGGTTCCCCAGCTTCAGTTGAATGAACACCGGGGGGACGCACAGAACAAGCAGGAACAGGTAAGCAGCCAGGAGGGACATGCCTGCAATGGAAAAATAACAAAAATGTATAAGAGATCTCTAAAAAAAACATGATGATGTATCGCCCGACTAGCTGTCAAGTTTTAAATATAGGCAGTTGTTTAAAGTCTTTTTAATGTTGCATGCTTCTGTGACCTTGACCTTTTATAACTTGATTTCAAAATGGATGGTAACTGAAGCATCCTTTCTTCAAGACTAACCAACATACATGTACTAATTTACATGATCTTACACATTCTTTAGATATTGAGTGGAAAACATGTTCATGTTACAAGCCTACTTGTGACCTTGACCTTTGAACTGTTAAACTCAAAGTTGGAAAGCATCTTCCTTTCCTCTTCAGTAACCAGCATACCAGTTTTGGATGATGGTTGCTCAAAGAGTTGTCTGGGAATCACACAGAAAACTAATTTAATTTTATGAGCCCCAGTGACCTCTTTGAACTGGAGACCTTAAAATCAATAGGTGTCCGTCCTACTTTCCTCACAAGTAACCATGATACCAATTAAGGTGATGATAGGTCAAAACATTCTATAACAGTGTCACCATTTTAGAAATGGGGCCAGGGCCATTTGGATTGATGGAATCATTTGATTTTGACTGAAATTGGGATATTGTAGGTTTTTTTGCTAACTCATTCTTTGAAATTGAGAATAAAAGTGTTTTCAATCTGATATATACTAATGTTCAACTAATACAGCTGGATAGGCAGATTAACTTAAAGTTGAGATTTATTATTTTTGTAATATATTTTTGTTTGTATTTTTGTTCAAATTTGGGAATTATAGGAAATCATTTGGGAAAAATATATACTTTTAGAGATTGGGAATGGGCAGAATATTCACCGCAAATTTGACCAAACAAAAACGCAGTATCGATATCATGCAGAAACCAATTTTCATGTTAGAAACCACTATGACCTTGAAATTTGACCTAGTGAACTCAAAAAACAATAGGCATCGTCTTTTCCTCTCAAGAAATCATTACACAAATGTGCATGATCCTAGGTCAAATTGTTTTCAGGATACTGCGTGGAAACACATTTCACTTTACAAGCCCCTAGTTTGATCTTTACACACTGTAAAGTCAGTGAAGTTATTGAACCTATATGACCAAGTTTCAAACTCAGTCAAATGAACGGGGTAGCAACAGTTTGAACAAAAAAATTAATGTTTGAATAAAATATGCCAAAAAGTATTTGTTTGTTTTTGTGCATTGGTTCATGTCAGACAAATTTGTGACTACTGGCACACAGAAGTCCATGGTGACAACATTATCCACTATTTTCCCCTCTATTTTGTTGAAAGCGGCAATAAAACACACAAAGATCACTTACCATTTGGCATGTTGGTGAATGACATCCATGCAGGATACACGATGATTAACGCAATCTGTAGAAGGTTCCAGGGAGCGACATCTGAAGCCATTTTGAGGCTACTGTTTGCTCACTGACTTGAAGACTTAAACTTTCTTCTCATCCAGTTATTCACACAATCGGCCTGGCACTTCAAAATTTGAAGAGACTTCAAAGCACTTTGCATCAAATGTAATTTAATTCCAAGCTCTGATGACTGATTTGTTTGAACATCATTATCTTTAAATGATAAATATTTAGTTAAAACTATGAATAAATCCGTCCACTGACAAAGTGTTTAGCAGGTCTATATTGAAGTGTTAAACCTCACAAATTTACCGGTACATTCCTATCTTCCTTCTGATAATTATATGGGGTATAATCTAAGATGCAAGTGTTTATTTTGTCTACTTGCATGGAAACAAAGTTTGCAAGCAATATTTTTGTCACACGAAATGTGCAAATATTTCACATCTTTTTGTTATGTTTATTTACACAAGTGCAACAAGTACACCACAAGTGCATAGCTCTATGTTATAAGTTTTACATCAAGCAAAACCTGTAAATTACAAGTGCTTCCCTTATACCAAACTTTGTAACCATCTCTTTGTTCAATAATATTTAATAAACAACTTTTTGTAATTGTCTACTCACAAATTACAATGAATCATATCATTTAACTCCACTGAATCCCACTTCAAGTAAGCTAAATGTTCACAACATCTGTTCTGCAGTAGATATGGGTCCCATGATCACAGTCTGGTGTGTAGATGTCGGTTGCAGCCACTTGCTTGCTTTTGGTAACCTGGAAATATACAGCAGGAATTATTACCCACTGTTAAAAGGGACTATGTCATCGAAAAAAGGCTTCAAAGGGGGGCTCATTTTTCAACAATTGTGAAATTCAAACGTTAATTCTGTTTAAAACAATGTACAGTGTATAATTATACTGAGACAAGAATACACACATCATCTCAACTATTTAAAGGGACTATGTGTAAATCACACAGGGCCTCACAGGGGGCTCGTTCTTTAACAATTAAAATATTAATTTTGTTAAAAACAATGTAGAGTTTAAAATTATAATAGAGACAAGAATACACACATCATCTTATATACAAAAACATTAATTTATTATATGCTATTGCATTACAATATAATATACCCCAGTGCATTTATAAATTGTTAAGAAAAGTGTTAAAAACTTTACTGCAGTTTTTCCAACACACCCAGATATATTTCAACAAAACAATAGATGTATGGTTATTATGATACTGAGATAATTAAGATAATTGGCTACCACATAGAAACAGACTGTCTTAGATACAATGTACATGTGTATAAGGAGATTCGATATAAAATATGCTTGCCACAATCATAATGACAGTAAATAAAGAGCCATTCAATGTAGATCAGCATTGCCCAAATACAGTGCACCTCGAGATAGAATCAACAAACAAATCTTATTGAATACTAATTCAATAGAATAGGATTGATTTAAACAATTAAGATATACATGTACATGGAACTTGTAGGTTATACTTCACAGCTTGCAAAGCTTGTTAGACTTAAAGAGACCTGTTCACTATTTAGTAAAAAAATATAAAAAAAAAATGTTATATATTCATTTAGGAATGAATAAATTATATTCAAAGAATGAGAAAAAAACTCCTGACTAACAAAAATGTAAAAAATATAATTCTGTTCATTTATGGATGATCATCAATAACAAGGGCTGTTTGTAAAACATGCATGCCCCCTATATGGGCTATAAGTTGTAGTAGCAGCCATTGTGTGCATACGTTGGTGGTGGTGGTGGTGGTGGTGGTGGTGGTGGTGGTGGTGGTGGTGGTGG
>VMBQ01000360.1:5919-24844 GCA_007657795.1 Dreissena rostriformis | reverse complement strand
GTCACTGTGACCTTGACCTTTGACCTAGTGACCTGAAAATCAATAGGGGTCATCTGCCGGTCATGACCAATGTCCCTATGAAATTTCATGATCCCAGGCATATGCATTCTTGAGTTATCATCCGGAAACCATTTTCCTATTTCCAGTCACTGTGACCTTGACCTTTGACCTAGTGACCTTAAAATTAATAGGGGTCATCTACCAGTCATGACCAATGTCCCTATGAAGTTTCATGATCCCAGCCGTAAGCGTTCTTGAGTTATCATCCGGAAATCATTTTCCTATTTCCAGTCAACCATTTTACTGCTTAAGGTCATTGCGACCTTGACCTTTGACCTAGTGACCTGAAAATCAATAGGGGTCATCTGCCGGTCATGACCAATGTCCCTATAAAATTTCATGATCCCAGGCATATGCATTCTTGAGTTATCATCTGGAAACCATTTTCCTATTTCCAGTAACTGTGACCTTGACCTGTGACCTTGACCTTTGACCTAGTGACCTCAAAATCAATAGGGGTCATCTGCGAGTCATGATCAATGTTCCTATGAAGTTTAATGATCCTAGGCCTAAGCGTTCTTGAGTTATCATCCGGAAACCATCTGGTGGACCGACCGACAGACCGACAGACCGACAGACCGACCGACCGACCGACATGAGCAAAGCAATATACCCCCTCTTCTTCGAAGGGGGGCATAAAAATAATAAAAATAATAAAGCTTTTATAATGCTTTTCATCCGTCTGTAATGTAGAAAAATAAACGTATAATAATACCAACACAATGTATAAAATATACAGTTTTTACTTATAAAGCCTGGTTAACCCTTTGCATGCTGGGAAATTTCTCGTCTGCTAAAATGACGTCTGCTGAATTTCTGAAATTAGCATTTTCTTCGATTTTTTTCAAAGAATACTATCAGAAAAGCAAACAGTTTGGATCCTGATGAGACGCCACGTTCTGTGGCGTCTCATCTGGATCCAAACTGTTTGCAAAGGCCTTTAAAATTTGGTTCCAGCGCTTAAAGGGTTAAGTGGTAGAAAGTTGTTTTTCATGACGAAGTTTGAGTCCTGGAGAGGGCAATAATTTTTTTTTTTATAACAAGTTTTTAACTGCGCGTATGCTTATTTCTAATATCAGTTTTGTTTGTTTAAACATTTAATGGCATTTTCCTAAATAACAAAAGTCTGTGAACAAGTCCCTTTATTTTACATCAACTTCTCTGTCAATTCAATGTAACACTTAATCATAATATTTCACAATTTGACAACTATCTGTGAACAAGTCCTTTTAACCTATTTGACCACCTATAGCATGAATCATTTTATATCAATTGTTTCATCATTGACTATTCTCTCAAAAACATTTAGCAACTGTATTTACACGTCCACATTAAGTTCCTTTTGCAAAAAACAATGACACTGAACGACAATAGTTGCTTCATGTTACAAAACAATTATGCAAAATTTTGCAATATGAATATAAAAACAATGGATGATGACCGAATAGTTACTTTATTCACAATCATAGATACCAATAATTACGTTTTAACACTGTATTAAAACGTCTCTTACACAAGGTGAAAGAAGGGTCCATAAACAATTGTATATTATTTAATTTGACTTTATTTTCAACGATCACAGTATTTACATATAAAAATTNTTGCCATTGGGAACATAGCCGTTATTCGGCTATAAAATCGGGCAAAAAAAAACCCTGACATTAATTTATTATATGCTATTGCATTGCAATATAATATACCCCAGTGCATATATGAATTGTTAAGAAAAGGGTTAAAAACTTTACTAGATCAAAACATACAAAGATCAAGAAATTATGCAGTTTTTCCAAGACACCCAGATATATTTTAACAAAACAATAGATGTATGGATATTATGATACTGAACTTTTTCTTGAAAATAATAATAAATGTGCAATACATTATTTTATCAAAACAAATCTACAGGCATTTTGCATATCTATTTTAAGATAATTGGTTACCGCATAGAAACAGACTGTCTTAGATACATGTGTATAAGGAGATTCAATAAATATGCTTGCCACAATCATAATGACAGTAAATAAAGAGCCATTCAATGTAGATCAGCATTGCCCAAATACAGTGTACCTCAAGATAGAATCAACAAACAAATCTTATTGAATACTAATTCAATAGAAAAGGATTGCTTTAAACAATTAAGATATACATGTACATGGAACTTGTAGGTTATACTTCACAGCTTGCAAAGCTTGTAAGACTTAAAGAGACCTGTTCACTATTTAGTAAAAAAATATAAAAAAAAAATGTTATATATTCATTTAGGAATGAATAAATTATATTCAAAGAATGAGAAAAAAACTCCTGACTAACAAAAATGTAAAAAATATAATTCTGTTCATTTATGGATGATCATCAATAACAAGGGCTGTTTGTAAAACATGCATGCCCCCTATATGGGCTATAAGTTGTAGTAGCAGCCATTGTGTGCATACGTTGGTGGTGGTGGTGGTGGTGGTGGTGGTGGTGGTGGTGGTGGTGGTGGTGGTGGTGGTGGTGGTGGTGGTGGTGGTGGTGGTGGTGGTGGTGGTGGNTTCGAGTCCTCATGAATATAAAGACACTGAACAAGTTTGAAAAGAATCGGATGAAAACTGTGGAGTTTATCGCGTAAACAAGAAAAAGTCTAACGCATGCACGGACGCACGCAGGGACGGCAGACGGACGGTCTGATGTAACCCATTTTCAATAGGGTTTGAGTCCTAATGAATATAAAGACACTGAACAAGTTTGAAAAGAATTGGATGAAAACTGTGGAGTTAATCGCGTAAACAAGAAAAAGTCTAACGCACGAATGGACGCACGCACTGACGGCAGACGGACGGTCTGATGTAACCCATTTTCAATAGGGTTCGAGTCCTC
Source organism: Dreissena rostriformis (assembly GCA_007657795.1). Lineage (NCBI taxonomy): Eukaryota > Metazoa > Mollusca > Bivalvia > Myida > Dreissenidae > Dreissena > Dreissena rostriformis. The sequence continues at coordinate 21,928 of VMBQ01000360.1, read as the reverse complement.
ATAAATATAAAGACACTGAACAAGTTTGAAAAGAATCGGATGAAAACTGTGGAGTTAATCGCGTAAACAAGAAAAAGTCTAACGCACAGACGGACGCACGCACGGACGGCAGACGGACGGTCTGATGAAACATATTTTCAATAGGGTTCGAATCCTCATAAATATAAAGACACTGAACAAGTTTGAAAAGAATCGGATGAAAACTGTGGACTTTATCGCGTAAACAAGAAAAAGCTAACGGACACACGGACGGACGGACGGACGACGGAAACCACACCATGACATAAGCTCTTCCGGCCTTCGGCCAGTAGAGCTAAAAACCATGCAAACATATTCTGATCTTGTTTATGATTCAAACATGTTTACAACAATATAAATACAGGCCTTCAGATGTGCAAAATACATTAAGTACACAGAAAGTACTCTTTGAAAAATTTATTTAAGGGGAGATGGATGATTCCTCAACACAATTTACCAATCTTCTGATTTACAAATTCCCCAAAGTACCCACCTCATGGTCATAAAGACACAATTGCCATACTAAGTACCAATTTGTCTGCTAAAGGCAGACAGGGACATGGCTGTCTATTTGATTATGGGGCAGATAACCAGATTACACCAAGGCAGGGATGCTGCAAAATGAACTAAAATATGGAGGGATTATTCCAAATATTGCAAGAATGAGAGTATTGTCTAGGATACAATGTAAACGTTACGATAGGCCAAAATTATTTAGTAGCAGGCGTAAGCAGCAGCATGCAAGACCCTGGCCCCTAAACTTTGAGCAGGGCCAGGCCTCGACACTAACGGTGTCCCAGGAACCCGAGGACACCAGATTTTGGCGAGGGTCACCAGTTCTTTCAAGCTGGGTGATCCTCCGGGATCCCTAAATTTATAGAACCACTTCGTATTGATTGACCATTTGAATCCGCGTAATTATCTTTTATTTCTTGCCGTGTTTATAAGAAGAACTTCCAAAACGGTAAGTAGTGAATTTTTAATATCTCGGACCAGTTACTATGTGGTACATGCGCGAAGTATTCCGATTAAACAAAATGCGAATCGCAATTGTAGTCGGACATGTACGTTTTTAGGTCAATGCGCACCTGTCGCTTAGGTCATTTTTTTTCAAAATGGCGGACAATAAAGAAAAGAATATGTGATTCTCAGCAATGATGTCAAATAACAACAGTGATTTTTTTTTACCTGCGAGTCCTGCGTCCTGGACTCACAAAATCCTCTGGGGATGCAAAGTTTTGAATTATGTGAGTCCCAAAAATGCATTGATATTTCTAAAAAAAACAATATAGTTTAATATTTGGACTCATTCTTTCAATTCGGGGACTCATAGATTTGCAAGTTATCGAGTCCCAGGACTCAGATGAGAAAATTTGTAAAAATATCACTGTAACAATCGAATTAACGATGAACACCATACAGTTAGTAAGGATTATTGAAATGCCAGTGTAATTAACGATGGATAATACCTTGTAGACACAAACAATAAATATTTATTTGTAATCTACAAAGTGAATGTTGTGAATACTTGCTGGGAATTCGGAAACATGCGGATACGCGGATTTACAGTTTATTATGTCATTAGAAAGTGGCCGAATAGATAGGAAAGGAAGGATATGTCAGGGAAACCAGTGTCTGCAAATTTGCATAAAATTTACTCGCAAAGTAAAACGTTTGACAAGGTTATCATCAGAAAATGGAATTTAAGCTATTAATGGGTCTAATTTAAATGGCAACTGAATTGAATATTGGAAACAAAAATGTGTACTAGTATGCTTCTTGTACTTATTTGCCCTTACCCTGTGCGTCGAAACAGGAGGGAACCCTAGTTTGGATGAGGGTCACCAAAAGTTGTAAGTAGGGTTCCCTCCGGGAACCCTGTCAAAAAAGTTTGTGTCAAGGCCTGCAGGGCCCATATATTTTCAAATAAAACATGTATGTCCTTATTGCATTTATCTGGAAACCTAGATATTCTGACTTTCTAATAAGTTTCACTCTTAACCAAGAGATGTGTTTGTCAGAAACACAATGCCCCCTAGTGCCCCGCTTTGATTAAAAATAAATTACCTTTGACCTTTGGCCTTGAAGGATGACCTTGACCTTTCACCACTCAAAATAAGCAGCTCCATGAGATACACATGCATGCCAAATATGCAGTTGCTATCTTCAATATTGCAAAAGTTATGACAAAACTTTAATATTATTAAAGTTTTGGGCAGACAGACAGAATGACAGACAGACAGACAGGCCAAAAACAATATACCCCCTTTATTTGAAAAGGGGGCATAAAAACAGTTAATAGGCTTTTTCAACATAATATTTTTACTAATTCCATTGTCTCACATAATGCAGCCTAAGGTGCGGTTGGACCTTATAAACTTCAAAATACAAACATATGACCTGAAAAGGCATGGTAATATAACTTATTTAGCGATCAGTCCAACTTAGAAATCTTATAAGCCCTGTGTTTGGCTCAAACCAGGGCCTATTACTGGTATATCATGGATTAAGTCATCTGTGGGCCACAGTAAAATAAAGGTCTCATTTTAATTGAAAACATATAACAACTTGTAGAATATCAATTATTTAAGCATTTTTGTTTCTTATATGGAAATAGACAACTTAAAGTATATCTCAAATATGTTCAGAATAAAAATGGTGAAACAGTAGCTAAATTTATTTTGAATAAAGGAAAAAGATGGATTTTCAGTAAAAGTACGAAATGTAATATTGAAAACGCACCACGCAAAACAGTCTATGCTTTTCTGGGGCTTAAATCAATTATATGGCACAAACACACGTAAAATATTCATGAAGAACTGTCAGCAGGTTTTACCGTAATCCAGTATTATTCTGGAAATATTGCTTAAGTGTGTCAAGTCTCCAACGGAGCTAGTATTATTGCTGCAGCCATGTTTCCGTCTGGTTTTGTCGTTTGGGGAATCTATATTATTGCACTTTCAGAAGATAAGTGTGATAATATATTTATCTATAGGATACTTAAAATAAAATGCTGCATTATATATACATGTAGATGGAAATAATGAAAAGAACATAAAACTATGTGATAGTACCCCTCCATTGATGACCAATTGGGAATGTTAATTTCTCTTTTATTGATTGAAATTATGTTTTATTTTAATAAACATATTAAAAAGGTACTGATATTGTCATGCTTTTTGCCTGTATGATTTTACGCATCAATTCTAGGAAGTTTAAAGTACTGATGGAAATTTTTAGTAACACCATTTAAAACCATTTCTTGCAACTTACCACTGAATAAAAATTGGCAGCAGCAAATCAATAAAAATAATCATTTAATTTTTATATTTAATGCATATGGAAGTGTGTCAACGTATGTCAAAAACGTTGTTGTTCTATTATTTTATTGAAAGACCAGAAACATGGCAATGCCACAGAACCAGGTTTTAAACTTTTTAGTAATTAATTTCATTTCATTGTGCAATCCTAAACTACTCTGCATGTAAGCTACCTACACGCACACACTAAGTGAAATATTTCCATCAAAATTCCAGCAATTGAGAGGAACAGTTAGTTTTTTTACTTTTAGTAAGTGGCCTTGACCTTAACTTGACTCACACAAAATGACCTCCAATATAATGTCTGCTTATGAACAAAATGCACACACAATTTCAATGCAATGCCTTCATCCAAACTAACGTTATTCACTGAAAACCATTTTTTTCTATTTTCATTCACAGTGACCTTGACCTGACTGGTCCCAAATGCAATGTCAAGCTAGGGCTGCATGTAAGCTACATACACCAGTATTGCAGTGCAGTGTAAGCTACATACACCAGTATTGCTAAGGCTGCATGTAAGCTATATACACCAGTATTGCAGTGCTGCATGTAAGCTACATACACCAGTATTGCTAGGGCTGCATGTAAGCTACATACACCAGTATTGCAGTGCTGCATGTAAGCTACATACACCAGTATTGCAGTGCAATATGTAAGCTACATACACCAGTATTGCAGTGCTGCATGAAAGCTACATACACCAGTATTGCAGTGCAATATATGTTAACTACATACACCAGTATTGCAGTGCAAGGGCTGCATGTAAGCTACATACACCAGTATTGCAGTGCAAGGGCTGCATGTAAGCTACATACACCAGTATTGCAGTGCAGTGTAAGCTACATACACCAGTATTGCAGTGCAATATGTAAGCTACATACACCAGTATTGCAGTAAGCTACATACACCAGTGCAATAATTTTATCGAAACTGAAGTCATTGAGCATAGGCCATTTTTTTCATTTTTTGTAATGGATACCTTGACCTTGACCTTGACCAGACAGGCTTCAAACACAAGCTAGGTCTGCATGCAAACTAGCTATAAGCTATGTTTCATCAAGATTGGTCCATGCAAACTAAAATTATTGACCTTAAATCTTATTTGCTGTTTTTCTATTTTTAGTATAATTGACCTTGACCTGATTACCCAAAAGCAATCTTAAACTTGATCTTCATGTGGGCCACCATAATAAAGTCGATCACTTATAATTTAGGTTTTTAAGCATAGTTTTTTCATCTGCCTTTCAATTTAGCAAAATCATCATTTCAAAAGACTTTTTCACTTTTTGTGGGACCACTCAAAAGTGGCATAAAGCAAAATGGATCGGGTCACAGGACCTTGCATGGATCTCGTTTGGCCGTTTTTGGGGCCAAAATTCGGCTCCATTCCCCTGTTAAAATAGTATACTTTTTTCCTCTATTTCAGCTAAAAATTCCCCCCTCGATTTTTATTTTTTTAATTTTATACCTATGTTGCCAGCTGGTATCGTGCTATTAACCTTTGATTAAATGTATATTTATGTAAATTACATAAAAATATAGCAATTTTAAGTGTTGAATGGTTGGTGAAAAGATCTTCTTAAATTCCCCTTTTTTCACCCGAAATGACGTGAAATTCCCCCTCTTAGGGCCCCGGCCCCAATTCCCCAAAGTGTAGCAAGGGCCCTGCTTTGCAATTTCGCTCTAGACCAAAAACTTATTGCTGCATCAAATCTCATTAATGTGTCTACATGTAGCCACAGTTGAATTCACAACTACCAAACATTCCATTCATTAATTAGCATCTCATTACAGATGCAGTATCAGTTTGGCATCTGATTCAATTATTACAGGTTAATGCAATTATGGGCAAAATTATTAACCCATTTATGCCTAGCGTCTACATAAAAAGGTATAGGCAAAAAATTATGCGGCGTCTCATCTGGGTCTACGCTGTTTGCTTAAAGGAATTTCTGTGAGAAATATTCTTAAAATAGAAATAAATATACCAGACATCTCTAATTTTGAAAATAAATTGATCCAATTTAGAAGGATGGGCGAGTCCACTAGGCATAAATGGGTTAACTCATTTGGTGGGATGTTTGTTCTGATTACAATACATTCTTGTCCTTCCGAGCAAAAAACAACCTGCCATTGGTTTTGATGGGAACACTTGACTCAATTTTTATTTTAGGGCGTAGGAAACTCATTAAAGGCGAAAAGCCCCTATAACCCTCAAAATCGCCTAATATTTAGTAAAGTATTTCGTAACAAAGTTAACACATAAACAATCAGTGTTCCTTATAGCAATATTTAGCAAACATTTCAACGCTAGATGTGCTCTGGTAACATAGATTTAACAAGATACAAAATGCTCTTTTTTTATTTTTCGCGGTACAATATATTCAACACATGTTCATACACCAATTTAGTTTTTGTGTGTCGTATGAATAGATATTGTTGCGGGAAATTAAAATGGAATATATTGTGCCACACAATAATAAGCATTTTATATCTTGTTAAATCTATGTTACCAGACCACATCTAGCGTTGAAATTTCGGCTATCACTATAAGGAACACTGATTGTTTATGTGTTAAGTTTATTTTACAATATGCTTTTCGAAATATTTGTTGATTTAGAACGCTATAGGGGCTCTAACTGTTCAAATGCATAACCAGGGCTCTATCTGGATAATATTTGGCTTTTGCAGTCATGTTTGCTCCTTTGTAAAAAAATATGTTGCAATTTTTAAGAACAAATAGCCATTTAAAACCAGTTAAAAAGTAAAAACTTCAACACTGTCAAACCATGATAGATACTGATACATTTTTCAGAGCTCACATAAACAAAAAACTTAAGATACTGCGAGATTGAGCTTAAAGTGCAAGCTTTTCGTTCGCACAATGCTCCCATTTTAAGTAGGCAGGTATGATTCTCATAGCAATAAAATTCATATTTTGTAGTAAGTTTTGCATCATTTCACACCATCATCATGTATTTTATTATCTTTTAACAATTGTTTGTCAGCAGTTGTTGAAATAAACATATGTGTACATGTACACTGTCAACCTGAGCTGAATAATTCAATTTGCACCTTATGTCAGACTCACGCTGTCTTAGCCCTTTGCATGCTGGGAAATTTGTCGTCTGCTAAAATGTCGTCTGCTGAATTTCTAAAATTAGCATTTTCTTCGATTTTTTTTCAAAGAATACTATCAGAATATTAAACAGTTTGGACCCTGATGAGACGCCACGTTCTGTGGCACATCTGGATCCAAACTGTTTGCAAAGGCCTTCAAAATTCGGTTCCAGCACTCATAGGGCCAGGGTTAGTTACATTCATGTTGGGCAGATGTGCATAATTGTTATGAATTATTTCCCCCTTGGATACATTGCATATATTTGAGCCTCGCTCTGTGTAAAGAGGGTTTTATGCATGTGCGTAAAAGGTTGTCCCATATTAGCCTGTGCAGTCTGCACAGGCTAATCAGGGACGACACTTTCCAATTTTATGATATTTTTCGTTCGAAGAAAGTATCTTCTAAGCAAAAATCTAGTTTACGTGGAACGAGTTGTCCCTGATTAGCCTGTGTGCCGTGTGTGGACTGCACAGGTTTATCTAGGACAAAACTTTATGCACATGCATTAAACCCACTTTTCACAGAGCAAGGCCAGGGCTCGACACTAAGGCACGTCTGAACGACATTCACTGCCTGTACCTAGGTCCGGGCTAGCCAATGTCCCAGGAACATGCCCGACCGGTTGAGTGTATTCTGGGTGGGATTATGTGTTCAGACATGTCCGACATAAACATTCAAGGGCCGATTGAAATTGGAAGCTCTTCGGCCCAAAATGTGGAATAAAATATTTTCAGGTTTTCCCATCGAATTAAAATTATTTAACGAATTTTGGCGGACTACGCACTTTTCCGAACGTGAAATACGATCGTTATCATCAATTATTTATCCCGCTTTTGATTGGTCCAACATAATCACAGCGAAAATCAGGATTATCAGCCAGTGTTCGATGCAGAATTTTCTTCCGTAAGTAAACAAATAAATATCAGTGTTTCCCTTCATCTTCGCGGCGAGTCAAAAGGTGTATGCGTCAATCCGGGTTCGGTACATTTGACCTGCACTCGACAGATTTAAATTCACGAGTCGGCCGTGGACACTAATTTTGTTCACGCATTTAAATTTTCTGTATAATCCGACATTCATTACTAAATCCAGTTTGGTCCAGATTTTGTGCCTTCTTTGTACATCACATTCACGCTAGTGTAGTGCGACAAACAACAACCCCACTTGCCTAACATAAAAGGCATGATGCCAGCTGTCAATCACATTCTTGGTAATCAAATCAGCCAATCAGCGCTCCGGCAGCCGAATACACGCGTCCCCACATGAAGGTGTATACAGTTACTGTAAATGTCACAGATTAATACTGACCTATCTCAATGACCGTAGCGCTGTAGATACTGCGTAAACGACTTTCTTTTAATGCAGAGAAAAAGTCTCCACTATCTAGAAAATGCAACACCGATTTTTAAATGCGCTTCGAATTTTTTATTCATCAATCAAATTATAAAGCCCATGCTTTCCTCAAGGAATATATCAATAAACTGCATTTTAAATAAGCTTTTCAAAGATGTAAAAATCTGAATACAGTACGATCAGATGACAAATCCCAGAGTGAAGTCGGAGACAACAAACGCTTTTTAACGGATCATATTTCGAAATAGATTTGGAATGTATTTTTATCAAGAAACCTGCATGTCACTACCTATTTTATTTCTATGATAAATATAAGTGTTTTGATGATACTTGGGTCAGGGCACATGAAATATTGGTCAGGGCTAGTAGGTTCAGCATTTACTAGCCTGAATGGGCTAGTTGAAATAAAAGTTACTGTCGAGGCCTGAAGGCTCATTAAGTCAATATCTTTTTCAGGGTGCTGTGATTTTCTGTTTTAGGGTGGGCTTGATCAAATTACCCGCTAAACTTAGTTGACATGTTCCATTAACACATTATTTAAAGAACATATTTGCAACACCCTGCATTTAATTTGTAAAAAAAGTTATTTGTATAGATTGAATTCAGTTTGCATATTTTACAAAATAGTAGGTGGACGCTTAGAAATTCTTTTCAGTCTAGATAAATCATTTACTTTTTCTTTTAACAAAAGTATAAGTCTATGATGGAACTTCCATGGCTGTTATTCAGGGCCGTCAATCTCCGTTTTTTGGGGTCGATATTCGGCCCCGTCCCCCATCAAAAAAGTATACTTTTTTCCCCTTTTTGGAAAAAATTCCCCCTAAAAAAAAAAAAAAAATNAAAAAAAAAAAAAAATTAAGAAGTGTCTCATGATTATTTATCTCAATTTTATTTCAAGTAAATCTATTCAAATATACTTAATTATGAAAACAAGCAATGAATATAGTTCAATCAGTACAAATGAAGTAATAAGAGAGTAAGTAAAAAAATCCCCCATAAAAGGGAAATGCCTCGAAAATTCCCCCTCATGAGCCCATGATGAGGGCCCCTGGCCCCTTCCCCTGATCAGGCCTTTTTCTGTCTATTTAGGGAAAAAGTACCTAGCAAAATGGGGATTTTTTGAGTCGCGAAATCTTCCAAATGGGGAAGAATTTTCATCGACAAAAGCATTATTTGGGCAGTGGGTTTTACAGCCATTTTGGATAAAAATCATATAAATTATGGTTATAGATTTTGTAGGTTGTTTAAAAAATACAATTGAGCTATAGATTCTCATAATCATAAGTCATAAGACACTTCTTTTTTGGGGGGGGGGATTTTTTTTGAGAATTGGGGAAAAAATATGCATATTTGGCATGGGGAATGGGTCCGACTATCGGACCCGTGAGATAGGCAGAAAAAGGCCTGCTGATGGACAGAGACTGCCCTGTAATTTTGAAAGTCCTAAGGCTTTCCTTTGACCTCTAAATACTCTACAGTAAATAACTAGAGCTTTGTCACAGACGTGACGAATACCCTCACATGCTGCATTGACACAGAATATTTTGCATGTTGTGTTGACAAAAAACAGCAGACACCACGCTCAATGTTTAAAACGCACTTAGTGACCCCGTGGCCTAGTTTTTGACCAGGCATGGCCCATGTTCGAACTTGACCTACACATCATCTAGATACAACTTCTGACTAAGTGTGGTGAAGATCAGATGAAAACTACTTGAATTAGAGAGCGGACACCATGCTGAATATGTAAAACGTACTACCTGCGTAAATGACCCCGTGACCTAGTTTTGGGCCCAGCATGGCCCATGTTCGAACATGGGATAGAGATCATATATAAAACTTCTGACCATGTTTGGTGAAGATCGGAAGTAAACTACTTCAATAAGAGAGCGGACACCATGCTCAATGTTAAAAATGCAATAAGTGACCCTGCGACCTAGTTTTTGACCTGGCACGGCCCATGTTTGAACTTGGCCTTATGATCATCCAGGGCCCTCCCTGGCCATCAGGGGAAGGGGCCCAGGTCCCTCATGAGAGGGAATTTTCACGGCGCTTCACTTTTTATGGGGATTTTTTTTACTTACTCTCTCATTACTACATTTGAACTGATTGAACAATATTCATCATTGGAACTGATTGAAAAATATTCATTGCTTATTTTCATAATTTAGTTTATTTGAAAAGATGTACTTGAAATAAAATTGAGATAAATAAAAATAAGCCACTTCTTTATTTTTTTTTTTTTTTTAAGGGTTTTTTTTTTCCTATAAAATGGGGAAAATTAATGTATACTTTTTTATGGTGGACGGGGCCGATATTCGGCACACAAAAAATTCATGTTCAGTCACTGTGACCCCTCCAGGCACCAAGAGAGGAAGACTGGTATGATACGCATTCTGGGAAAACTAGTCTAAATCCATGTACATTGTACGTAAAGTAACATCCCAGATAAGCCTGTCAAGTCCGCTCAGGCCCTTCTAGGACTACACTTTCTGATTTTATTGAATTTTCAGTATAAAGAAGGTCTCTTCTAAACGAACATCCAGTGTAAGTGGAAAGTGTCGTACCTGATTAGCCTTTGCGGACTGCACAGGCTTATATGTGATGAAACTTTACGCATCTGCATTAAGCCCAGTTTTCACAGAACGAGACTCATTGGATAAAATGTACCAAACATATCCATGAAAAGAATACCTTACTTGCCTAAAGGCTAAATTGGTCCAGTATCAAATTTTGCAATTTAACATTAATAAAATTGTCCAATAGTTTGACAGGGGGCTATTTACAACTTTCATACAATAATCATTTCCAAGGTTGAGCCGTTAGGAAGAAACTAATGTACATAGTGATACATGTATCTCATATAATATCACTTGTAAACAGGTGATTCATTTTTATGCTCGAAAAATCTCAAACCATATATATAACAACCGCACAGGAGTTAAGAAAACAATCCAGTTGATAACATCACTGCATCAATCACAATGCATCATTTTCAACAAAATTCATATCAATAAAAAAAAAAAAGGTATAGTGCTTTTGAAGATTGTTAACATGACAGAATTGTGATTATTTGCTCCAGTCAAAAAGAGGAAATTGCTTGCAGTTGCGATCAAAGAGCAGCCTTTTGAAACAGTAGAAACAGTAACAAGAGGCCCATGAGGGCCTGAATCGCTCTACTGGCTGGAATGTCAACGGAATGGAAAGTCATCATGCAAGGGAATACTGAAAACACAAATCCTTTCATCCTTGCCAAATGAATTATCAGATGGCTTATATTTTATTTAATTTTAAATTTATAATTGCAACCAATTAAACAACCTACTTAAATGCCTCGGACCAATACAAATTCAAGGGGCGATAATTCTGGACTTTTTACTCTGATGTAACCCATTTTCAATAGGGTTTGAGTCCTTATTAATATAAAGACACTGAACAAGTTTGAAAAGAATCGGATGAAAACTGTGGAGTTTATCGCGTAAAGAAGAAAAAGTCTAACGCACGCACGGACGGACGGACGGTCTAATGTAACCCATTTTCAATAGGGTTCGAGTCCTCATGAATATAAAGACACTGTACAAGTTTTAAAAGAATCGGATAAAAACTGTGGAGTTTATGGCGTAAACAAGAAAAAGTCTACACACGCACGGACGGACGGTCTAATGTAACCCATTTTCAATAGGGTTCGAGTCCTCATTAATATAAAGACACTGAACAAGTTTAAAAAGAATCGGATGAAAACTGTGGAGTTTATCGCGTAAACAAACAAAAGTCTAACGGACGCACACACGGACGGACGGACGGACGGTCTGATGTAACCCATTTTCAATAGGGTTCGAGTCCTCATTAATATAAAGACACTGAACAAGTTTGAAAAGAATCGGATGAAAACTGTGGAGTTTATCGCGTAAACAAGAAAAAGTCTAACTCACGCACGGACGCACGCAGGGACGGCAGACGGACGGTCTGATGTAACCCATTTTCAATAGGGTTCGAGTCCTCATGAATATAAAGACACTGAACAAGTTTGAAAAGAATCGGATGAAAACTGTGGAGTTTATCGCGTAAACAAGAAAAAGTCTAACTCACGCACGGACGCACGCAGGGACGGCAGACGGACGGTCTGATGTAACCCATTTTCAATAGGGTTCGAGTCCTCATGAATATAAAGACACTGAACAAGTTTGAAAAGAATCGGATGAAAACTGTGGAGTTTATCGCGTAAACAAGAAAAAGTCTAACGCATGCACGGACGCACGCAGGGACGGCAGACGGACGGTCTGATGTAACCCATTTTCAATAGGGTTCGAGTCCTCATGAATATAAAGACACTGAACAAGTTTGAAAAGAATCGGATGAAAACTGTGGAGTTTATCGCGTAAACAAGAAAAAGTCTAACGCACGCACGGACGCACGCACGGACGGCAGACGGACGGTCTGATGTAACCCATTTTCAATAGGGTTTGAGTCCTCATGAATATAAAGACACTGAACAAGTTTGAAAAGAATCGGATGAAAACTGTGGAGTTTATCGCGTAAACAAGAAAAAGTCTAACGCACGCACGGACGCACGCAGGGACGGCAGACGGACGGTCTGATGTAACCCATTTTCAATAGGGTTCGAGTCCTCATGAATATAAAGACACTGAACAAGTTTGAAAAGAATCGGATGAAAACTGTGGAGTTTATCGCGTAAACAAGAAAAAGTCTAACGCATGCACGGACGCACGCAGGGACGGCAGACGGACGGTCTGATGTAACCCATTTTCAATAGGGTTCGAGTCCTCATGAATATAAAGACACTGAACAAGTTTGAAAAGAATCGGATGAAAACTGTGGAGTTTATCGCGTAAACAAGAAAAAGTCTAACGCACGCACGGACGCACGCAGGGACGGCAGACGGACGGTCTGATGTAACCCATTTTCAATAGGGTTCGAGTCCTCATAAATATAAAGCCACTGAACAAGTTTGAAAAGAATCGGATGAAAACTGTGGACTTTATCGCGTAAACAAGAAAAAGTCTAACGGACACACACACGGACGGACGGACGGACGACGGAAACCACACCATGACATAAGCTCTTCCGGCCTTCGGCCAGTAGAGCTAAAAATCAGTTCAACAGGGAATGTTAATACAAATTGGTATACAGTGGTTCCCTTTTATTTCTTTTTGACCCTTTGACTCTTGGAATTTAAGAAAATATTTTATTTGACTCTTCACTTTCACAATGTTAAGAGCTAAATTAAAGACAAAGAAGAGAAACACAATAAAGTCTCAAAAATGTGCGTCTGTTGTGACTCTTGACTTTTTGAATCTAAGGAAAGGCCTGGAACACTACAACATGTTTAACAAAAGTGACATATAACAAGGTTATTTGTCTCCAGTCTGTCTAATATGTCAATGAAAGACTTAATACAATGACTTCCATGCTGACTCTGGGGACCTTAAGTAAAACACCTCCAGGCTTTTTCCTGACCATTTTGGAAAAAAAATGTAATTTCGGAACTGGGAATTTATTCGCGTGAAAAGTCCACTGATTTGGGAAAAACTGTCTAATTGAATATAACTTTTGATAATAATTCAGTTATAGTAAACTATTGTTAGATGTATATGAAATAAAATTGGGATATAAGGCTGACCTTAATAAGTTTGGAGTTACGCGACCCACATCTTTTAAGGTGGGTAGGTAATGTTGTAAAATACCATAAAAAGTTAAGTTTCTATTCTGGTTTTGTAGCATGTGGTATTGAAGAATGTGAAACCTTCAAAATTAGTCCAAAAGTAGTTTACGGTAATCACTAATGTCAATGTAACAATGAGGTCAGGTGATGTGGATGTGTTCAGAGTGTTCATGGATCACTTCAATGCAATTTCACATGTACATGTATCAAAGCTTTGTAGCAAGCAATATTGATGTTAAACGAAACGTGTCCAAGGATTTCAAGACAACATTCCATAAAGTGGACAATCAGTATTTTTTTTCATGATTTTGGGAATGGGGCCAGGTCCTTTTGGTTCGTGGCGTTTTGACCAAAATTGGGAAAATAGTGTTGTTGTTGTTTTGCTATTAAAACAAACTCTTCAAAAATTGAAAATAAAAGTGGGTTCAATACTATATTTACTAAGGGTCAACTTATAGAGCTGGATGGGAGATAAACTACCGGTAAGTGTTGAGATCTAAACAAATACAAAAATAACAGGGCTTTTCATTCTTATATAACAGAGGCCGATATTCGGCTCCGTCCCAATTCTGAACAAGAGGGCCATCAGGCCCTAAGCGCTCACCCGAGAGCAAAAGGAACTAGACTATTCTGAAAAAATGCAAGCTGATTCATGAAGATTGGACCAAAAAAGTGACTTTTAACATGTTTTTTTTTATATTTGACCTAGTGACCTAGTTTTTGAGCTNAGATATTATTGAGAAACATGCTCTGACCAAGTTTCATGAAGATTGGACAATAAATGTGACCTCTAGAGTGTTAACAAGGTAAATGTTGACGCCGCACGACGGACAAAAGGCGATCACAATAGCTCACCATGAGCACATTGTGCTCAGGTGAGCTCAAAACTATATTTTTTTCAGGTTGGAAAAATTCCCAAATTGTAAAAAAAAAAACATATTGGACATCTCCCAAATTGAAAGCAATGAGCTCTAATGTGATTAAGAATTCACCACAATGGTTTTTTTTAATACTTCTGCACAATGAAAAAGACCCTGTTTCAAAACCTTTTTTAAAACACAGTCTTCCCAAAATGAGCAGTTATCGCGCATGAAATTCCCAATTTGAAAGGCTACGGCCTTTTCCCAATTTCCTGATGAAAAGCCCTGAAAAAATAATAATAATACCTTTCCTTTGGGAAAATATATACTTTTTTCCATTGGGAATGGGGCCGGATACCTGCCCTGATTTTTAACGAAAAAAAAACACAGACAATATTATGTTAAAACAGAGTGTGCTCAAAGAATGTTCAAGTTCCACAGTACATTGTATCGTGTATTTTTTTTTTATTTTAAGGAAACAAATAATACAAATTATATAATTCCTGTTAAATCCATGTCAAAATTGTTAATTTACATCATGTTTAACCACTCACAGCCGATAGTTCCAGTCACACCGACAATAACATTCACTATGCGCGTGGTTACCTAGTATCAAGACGTGACGTTACACCAAAAAGGGAGAGAACTCGATTGCAACAGACAAGTCAGGCATTACGCCTACTAAACTTAGAAATTTGATTCACTGAAATATTAAAAGATTTGTGATAAAATAAACGTCCAATCAGAACAGGTTTTTCCAATTCCACTGAACACATGTATACCGTCTGGCGCGATGTGCTACACTGCTAGCACTGCTCTTATGCAAGATTACATGTAACTTACATAAGAGCAGTGCTAGACTAACTTACGATGATTTCATGCAACATTTTCTGAAATCGAGAAAAAGTGAAAGTAATTTTCTTCAAGTGCACAACTGCAGTGGTTTGCTTCACTTTGCAATTTATGTGGAAATGTAATGAAGAGACCCAATAAAATGTATGGAATGTGGATAAATTTGTTTTATTTTAGTTGAAGTAAAATTTTAAAATGCAATTATACCTGGTTTTTTCTCATTATCCCCACGCTTTTTGAAAAGCGTGGGGATATTGTGGTTATCTCCGCCGTCCTTCTGTCCGTCCTGGCCACTATCTTCTCCTACACTATAAGCACTACAACCATGAAACTTACACACATGGTAGCTATGAGCATATGTGCGACCCTGCACAATTTGTCATTTTGATCTGACCCCTGGGTCAAAAGTTATGGGGGTTGGGGTGGGGCCCGGTCAGAGATTTTCACTCATTTTTTAGGTTATTTTACATTAACTTTTTCATTTCTACACTGATTCACTTCAAATTGATACTGGACCTCTCTTATGACAATACGGTCAATCTCAACCATGCATGGCTCCATTCCCAACCCTGGGGCGCCCCGCCCACATAGGCCACACCCACCCAAAATTGCCTTTTACTATAATTTCTTCATTTCTACACGGATTCACTTCAAATTGATACTGAACATCTCTTATGACAATACGGTCAATCTCAACTATGCATGGCCCCATTACCAACCCTGGGGCACACCTAGGTCAAACATTCGGCGTGGGGATACGCGTCGGCCTCTGCCGCGCCATTTCTAGTTTTAATTAATA
>VMBQ01000359.1:273687-290380 GCA_007657795.1 Dreissena rostriformis | reverse complement strand
CTACTACTACTACTACTACTACTGCTACTGCTTCTGCTTCTGCTACTACTGCTATTGCTTCTGCTTCTGCTACTACTGCTACTGCTTCTGCTACTGACACTGCTACATCTACTGCTACTGCCACTGCTGCTGCTGCTTCTGCTGCTGCTACTGCTACCATTACTGCTTCTACTACTGCGACTACTTCTACTACTTCTACTACTACTTCTACTACTACTACTACTACTACTACTACTAACGCTACCGCTACCGCTTCCGCTACTGGTCCTGGTACTGGTACTTGTACTGGTACTTGCTCTGCTACCTACTACTACGTCTACTTCTACTCCTACTACTACTACTACTACTACTACTACTACTACTACTACTACTACTACTACTACTACTACTTCTACTCCCCGCCATCATATACGCATGCGGACATGTAGTACTATGCCTATCCGTGTGTGTATGAGTGTGTGGTTGCGGAATAAATTGGCACAACAGATCATAATATCAAGACGACGTGCCCCGTATTGTTCGCTTCAAGGTCACAGTGGACTTTTTAAGTGTTTGCTTACTCCTTGTATAGTGAAGGTACATTTTCGTGTCTGGTTAATATCGTTGCCATTTATTTTTGTACTGTGACTGTCAATTATATTTCAATACAGCAATGCCAAATTACAAAACGTCATGTTGCGTGCACTAACTTAGGGACATGCTTAAAGATCAATTTCACTTATTTGAAATAAGCTAAATGTTAAGTATAAGTTAGAAAGGACTTGCACATCATCATCATCATCCCATCAGCATCATCATCGTCATCATTGCCTTAACCGGTCTGCCCATTTAGTAGAAATGAGGGACGAGGGAATAAGGGAAAACCATTTTACTTAAGGATATATTTAGAATCTCATAACATGAACAACATTGGGTATGTTAACATCTAATGAACCAGGAGTTATATTTCTTGTGTCTAATATAAAGAAGTAAGTCAATTTTCTAGTCTGAAGTCTTGGAATTGGTTGTTCAAAACTTTGAGATAGATATGAGCGGCGCTTTTGGAAAACCAAGCTTAATGCATGTGCATAAAATATCTGGAACGATTATTTACGCTCATGCATTAAGCCATTGTTTTTTGTCCAAATCCTGTTAAAGAGGTATAGCATGATCTAGATCGGTTAAATTGTTAATATTGCTTGGTTTTCATATAATTCATATGTGATTAGTCAACATAACTCACAATTTGATTATTTCATAATTTTCTTATAAGCTTCACATATTGAAATACAAATGTATAAAAAGTCGTTCAGAGTGTTTAGCTGTGGAGTTTATTTAAAACAATATGTATTGTTTGCCTCAGTTAATAATACTTTCTGTCTTAATACCATAACATAATTTACTTTTAACGGTAGCTATTGTTAAAGAAGTTCCAGATTGTATAACCCTTGTAATTTTACACTCTCTTGCTTACAGTGTTATAAACATACAACTGTGTACATTTATCCCTATAACGTTTGTTACACTATTTATTAATTTATTACATTGGTTTAACATTTTTACGATCAGATTTCTTCGGTGTTGTCTAGTGGTTGTCTAGTGATAAGTCATTTTTATTTATATCATCGTTAAACATTCGTTTTCATCTTAGTCGAGATAGTTCTTCTGTTCATCTAAATATTTTCATACAGGAAACATCCCGCATGCACCTTTGTAAAAAATACAAACACAAAACAAATCTTATGCATCCGTCTGTCCTGGAATGTTACTGTTATATTCTGCTGTCTTGCCTCACAGCGCCAACATCGCCCCACACAGGCAATCATCGGCCGACCACTGAGTTATAACGCGAGCTTGTGAGCTTTTGTGAGTGTGCTTTTTTCCGTTGTTTGTTGTCTTGTGTCACTTGTCAACGTTCGCCGTTTGAGTCTTCATGTATTGTCAAATCTGCACGAAACTTTGAAACAAAACATATGTCCTAATGAGGTCTCGGTTGAGTTTTAAACTTGACGATGGACAGTTAATAACAATGTCCTTAAAGCAAATTCTAGAAGAAGGTTGTGGTCACATTCATTGTTCAATCGTCATGAAACCAGGTCAGAGCATTTGTTCTACTGATATATTTGACAAGTTATTTGGGGTCAAAAACAATGTCACTTTGTCAACAAACCGACTAAAAAGGCTTACATTTTAATTTAATTGCAATGCTATGAGGTTATTTTTTATTTACACTTATATGTATCGTGAATATTGCTGGGCAAAGTGTGAGGTTGAGCGCTCAATAACCAGTTTTAACACCCAGTGCTAAGCATTGACCGTTCCAAGGCGGTGACCCCAGCTTTATTCTACTATGTGTATATGTTGTTTCGTTTTGTGCCGTACTGTACCGTTTTGGCAATTGGTTCCTTGCCATAAATAAAGGACCACGAAGATCTGTATGATAGAAATGCAATACTGCTGCAGCTTCTGGAGTTTCACTTCTTTATATTACAAACACTCTGGAGGTCACATTTTCATAACGCTTAATAAGAAATATTTTTCCAATGACATAATGACACATAATATGAACTGTAAGGTCAAACTAAGTCAAGGGGTCAGATGAAAGGAAAGGCTTATGAACACTCTATAGTTTTCCTTCATTACTTTTAATACGTTTATTAATTTATATATACCTGATTCTGTGTAGGAAAGGTTCTGTTTAGATATTTTACTATCCGAAAATTAGCCACGGCCGATATCGTGAGGCGTTTTTGAAACCCCACTCAAATTTATTCGTTGATAAAAATGTTGAGTGTTCATGTGGGATGCTGTAATTTGAAATAACCGAACACAAAAGATTAAAGATTTCAATAAAATGTTGTTCATATTTTTCTCTGGTCTGAATCCTGTGTAATTAAAGTTTGACTGAGAGAGTGGTGAAATTTGTTTGATTTTTGACCTCATTCAAACGGATTTTTTTTAACGTAAGCAGCTAGGAAGGTAGGGATGACGTTCACAAAGTCCTTCTTACTAAGGCGCTCAAAGAAAAAACTCAAACCTGCTCAATTCAATACGTAAAATGAAAATAATAGGCAAATACTTACACTCCGCCTTTAACGACATGTATATAGTCGATCAGCCGTTGCATGAACCACAGTCGTTGCGTGAGTCGATTGAACAGTGTGCAGACGAACATAATTTGTTTTTAAATGATTAATTATTCCAATTATATACGAGCAGTGTTGTTATCATATTACATGGAGTGTATTCAAATCATTATTTTAACTGATAATTTCCAAGCAAAAAGATCAATGATTACCATACAAGCTTTAAAATAAAAAAATGAATGCAATATTGATTTAAACAATTGAATATTTGATTGTTAAATTTCAATGTCAAAAGTTGACGAGCCCGCGCTCTACTGGGTATTACTTATACAATATATGCGAACACTGACCTTAACAAACTTAACGTCATTAAGATGTAAACTTCATGTTTTAAATGTTAAATAATGAAATGGTGCATCATTCAGCTTGCTTAACTTAAATCTTTTCATTCATTGCACACTTAGAAAATAATTTTCCGAAACGAATGGTGGGTTGCGGGTTAATTTCACAATTAAACAGGCACAAACAACTCATTACTCACACGTGCATCATGGCGGAGGATTGATTGCGCGCAAAACATGTTCCCATTCCTTTAAGGTCAAGGGCCATCTCGTTTGGACTTATTTCAATGAGTTGTATTTTTTTTGTGATATCAGCTTCAACATACGGTGTTCAGTCGTCTTATATTTATATCACCCTCCAAAAATCATTCTATTGAGAAGGGCAGGTTAATTTTGGAAAGAAAACAATTTAAGGACGTATGTTGCAGTTTCAATGCTAATTTTCTTGTACCTAGAATTCGATCATTTTTGGTAATTAGCTAGAACCGTCTGTTGTGGATAGAAAAATAAAATAAAAAACATGGGTCACCAGTGTTGTTATTTTTTTATTCGCACTTAAACAACATACCTATTTTAGCATAAGTATAAATTAAAAATAAGGCAAACACACCCAAATCGTGTAAATTAGTGATGAAACTGTTGAAAAACTTCTATCTCTCTGTGTTTGTATAATACTGATTTAATTTTATTGCAAATTCATAAAAAAACACATAAATGGATTTTTCGGGGCATTAATTTATGAAAAACAACAACAACAGAATTTCACATATGAAAATCAATTCCATGTATGTTACTGTTATTATTATTGAATCTTTCCCATACCTAGATTTTTTCCAAACTTACCCAAATGTTTCATTATTTATTACTTTATAAAAATATAAAAACATAGGTCATCAGGGTCGTTTGTTAACAATCGAAGTTTATATGCATGTAGTAAAATACAATTAACAACAAATCAAAACAATATACATGGAAAAGTTTGTAACACAAACTAGTAAATGTATGCCAAAGCAAAAGTAGAGTAAGATTTAAATAAATCACAAATAATGTGTATCCAGATCAGTAAAAGTAGGTTAATACAGCATCCAAAACAAGATGTAAGCAATACATTTAAAGGGGCATATCAACGGTATTAATTGTAATTCTTAACATGACTTGACCATTGTTTGGCTGTATGCCAATGCAAAAGTAGATTTCATTTTAATCAAGACCCAAATTATCAATTATATGTATCGAGATCAGTAAAAGTAGGCAGTATCCAACTTAAAACAAGATGTATATAAGACACTTAAAGGGGTACATCAACGGTATTAATTGCAATTCTTTACATGACTTGACCACTTCACGGCATTCCATTGTTTTGCATAAATGTATCTTTAAGCAGTTTGGAATTGGTAAGAAAATGAATACGCAAAACAATATATACACACAGTTAATGTACGATATAACCATTATCCAACAAAAGTAATTTAATTATTTGAAAACCTGTACACACTACTAAAACGTGTGCATGTGAATAGAATACAATTCGTGCGTATGTGTTAAACAATCATTCACTACATACATCAACTTCGGTATTTTTCATATTAAGTGTTTTGGAAATTATAATAACCTATTAGTTTTTCATATGCCACTGTAATGTTATAATACTGAAATCAAATCAAATTGATTGTTTTAAGTCTACATTGACTGACATTTTTTTTTAAGTAAATCATACTTTGAAAAAAAAAAAAACGTTTTCCTCTATAATAATGTATAACTATGATTTATATTTTTTGTTATTTGTTTTTAGATTTTCAACATGAAAAGTCCCAAAATTCATATAAAACAAATACTTGGCATTATCAAGTTCCCGCATGCTACACGTGGTTGCATGGCGCGTCTTTATTAGTTCAATTTTTCATAAACTATGAATAATTATTTAACAATATTAAGGTAGAATGGTTAAGATACATTACTTAGCTATCGGACAGACTGAATTTGTATTGTTGTCCATCTTTTTTTAAAGGGCTAACAAATCATAAACAAACCATTTTTGTTCTAATAAAATTTATCACAGAGAAATATGATATGCGAACGAAAAACACAATACTATTTCCGTGTATCTAATATCTATTTGCACGTCGAGCAAGATGCAACCCCACCTGCACTTGATCAAGAAGTAGTATTGCGTCGTGCATAAATGCTATTCATTCATCATTGATTCTATGTAATAAAATATAACATACAACACCGTATGAAAGTTCATTTACTTAGTAAATGTGTGAGAAATTAAAATCATAAAAGTATTGAGATTAAGTGTTAAGCATAACATCAAATGAACCTGACATTTTAATGATAATTTATGCATATTAAAGTATATGTTTGTGACATGTTCAAAACAAATGACCATTCAGTAACACGTTCTTTAATGCACAGGAAAGCTATTCTTTTTAATACGCCTAAGTTTCGACACAAGCATCTCCAATTATGAAGATGTATCGCCAATTTTCCCGTAGTAAGACTCATGCGTGCCGTTAAAATCACGCTACAAAAAAGGTTTTGTGTGGTCTAAGAGATGATGGTCGATTCTTATTGTACAGTTAATATGACACATATTGTTTAATCATTTGGCTTTGTTTCGTGATAGTTGATTTATTGGTGTTTTTCCAATATTTGATATCAGTCTTGTTTTGATTCGAAAATCCGAAAAAGCATACACTTATTGCGCAGCCGGTGTTACAGTATCCGAAAACGCATACCCTTATTGCGCAACCGGTGTTACAGTAAAAACAAATTTGCGTGAAACTAAACTGCCGCGTACGTCCTTAAAAACACGTGAGACATTTTATCAATGTTTTTATGTCTGTACAACAACACACAGGCAAAATAATTTGCATATCGGATAGATCTGTAACGATTCACACATCATTCGATTCGGTTCGATTTCTATACTAAATGGTCCGATTCGATTATTTTCGATTCGATTCGAATTAAACTATTTGCTGCTTTTTTTGCAAACTATTTCATGTTTGTTTGTCAAGAAAATGAATTAATATGTTTGGTATTTGCAGTAAATTAGTATGTTGTACATTTAAAGTTTTTTTTTTTTAAATAAAATTTAAAACGCAACATTGTTTTATAAGTAACAAATTTATTGAACAAAACTTCATGTTGAGTTATTGTTAAATAACGTTAAATGCACAATGTATTACGTGTGTTTAACAGGAAAAAAAACACACAAAAAAACATGTAAGTATATAAACAACTTCCAGCTGACTTCTTAACAGAATGCACACAGTTTTGTAAACAAACCATTTGTTTTGAGGAAAAAAAATAGATCAAAACATCACATGGGTATAACTTAATTACAGCAACTTACGCTTACGTCAACAAAACACGTTTTGTCTGTTGCCTTTGAAACAGAACCTTCGCGAAACCCGAAATGTTCCAATACTTTTGATTTAAATTTTGACGGTGCTTCTTTCAGGGTGGTTCAAGAAGCCATTTTACCGGCTGATGTAATGATCAGCATGTTATTCATTCATTCATTTGATGCCATATCGGCTATTGACCAATCACAAGACGTATTACAAATGACAAGACGGATTTGGAACGTTATATTTAAAATGCGGATCAATCGGGATTGCAGTGAATCGAATCGAAATTAGCCGTATTGGTATCGAAATCGAATCGGCGGGGTTGAACCAGTTTTTCGATGCATCGAACCGAATCGTTACATCTCTAATATCGGATATTTTCTTTTTAACATGCTCAATATTATGCTGACATGTCTATGTTTTGACTTTTCAGGCCAAAATGAGTGTGATGATTGCAAAATATTTGAAAAATCCCTAACAGCGGCGAAAACCCCGCATTCTCCAGGCAACACTTTGCCTGCTGGTTGTTTAATAAATCCAGATGGACCTCAAAAGGCACAGGAATCTGTTAAAACTTTAAACATTCGCTCCGATTGGTCAGGCTCTGTGGGAATTATAAAGAAGCACACTTACGGCGGATTCGGCACTTGTTTCCGTGTGGGAAACGATAAAATTATGACAGCCCTTCATGTTATAAAAGGAATGCTGGATACAGGTAAGATTTTTTTTTAAAATAAATTCGTTTAAATCAAACATTGTATTACTATAACTTTTTCGGACTTACATGTTAATGCATTGCATGTCTATGATGGCAAGATATGATGAACTTATGGGTTAACAACTATTACATCACAACCTGAAATAAACGTTGTTTAAATAAATTGTTATTGACATAAGTATACGATTTCAGTAAATTCATACCGAATCATTATTATGAAATTGATAGCTGTATCTTGTTCTGTCCATGTTGTTACTTTATTGTTGAATCTCTTGATATAGTGTCATGAGTTTCATTGTTTTATAAATACTACATCAGTTTTATCTGTGCTGTGTGGATCCCCGTCTATAATTTGTCTATACGTACATCGTTTACCGGATAAATTAATGTCTTCTATAGATGGACCATATTTGTTTTGTATACCAATTACTTAAAAACCTATCCCCTAATCGTTTTATAGTTGTCCGATACTGGCGAAACTAGTTCTTAAAAATTATGTGTGTAGTTTTCGATTTTGTTTTGACATTGATGTTTCCATTGTCCGTCTACATTGTTATATTTGGTTTTAAGATGTCTTAGACGCGCGTTTGGTTTGTTATTACTTCTAAGGAAAGTATAAAGTCCGGCTAGCCTGAAACCGGCTTAACCCCCAACTGATTTGTATCGACCTTTCAAAGCTAGTGCTCCCAGTTTAAATTATTTTACATTTAAGTTTGGTGGTATGTTATCAAAAGTTAAAGTATAAGCACATGGACTTCTTTCCATGAAGTTTAAGTGTTTGCTATATGAACGAGGAATGTCTGATCAGAACAATACTTAAACAAACAATAAGATTTTTAAGCGTGTTTCTCATGCAAAGGTCATCATTTGTCTATGGATGGTTTCGTCGTCAGTATGAAACTTCAACATGTTTGCGTTTTATAACTTAATGATTAAAACTTGTTAATTTAATAAGATCTTAAATGTCGGTTGAATTCTCGTACATTGGGTGTTAAGGAAAAGGCCTTTTGATTTTGAGATCACCATGTAAAAGCTCAGGGCTAATCACAATTGCGTTTGTTTAAAAACCGTCTTGTTTTAAACCAGATCACTGTTTTGATCTTCTTGATATACTTTTGGGACGAGTTAAAGGGGAACGTGGTATTTTAAACTTAATAACGTTTTACTGTTTGTTAACAAGTAAAACAAACACGCAATTACAGAAGTTGTTAATATCAACAATGAAAGTAATTCTAAAACGTAATAGGTAGGCAGAGGGAGTGTCAGATGAAAGCATTACATTTTCGAGTAAAACATAAAAAACGATATGAAATTTAAAAATGAAACAGAACATACTTTAAGCATAGTTAAGAAAGCTCAAATAACCCAAAAGATCTCCACTTATCCCCTAAGCAGTGAATAAAGAAAAATAAAAAAAGTTGAATGCACAGAAAGACACGAAAACAGAATACGTTCTTTACTTATTTTTAGAAAAACAAAAGCCTGAAAAATAATTATCAAACAATTGCAGATTAATAATATGACATAATACGACCATGCTTAAATATTGCATGACATAAAAATTACTACTCAACTCTTAACAAACCTTAAAATAAGTTTAATAACTTTTCAGTTCATTTTTGTGATAGAATAAAATTTTCTCACAAAGACATTGCAATGTATAACAAAATAAATAATTAAAAACAAAATATAATATTTAAAAAGGGAATATCAACAACATATGCCCCTAAATTGATATGTCATTAATAAAAACGGCACATAATGCTAACGGATCATTTGTTCGATCGTGCATCTTGAAGGTTCGAACTAAAGAATCAAAAGTCGCCTTTCTCGTTGATTCATTAAATCAATGGCCGGAATGCAATAAAACTACTACTCTTGATTTCCGGCGCCGTTAAAAGTGTCCCGATTAAACTTTTATAATAAGACAATATGAACATTATCGAATGTTTATCAAATCTCCACTTAGGTGTTAAGCAACCACGTAATACACACTTATTCAAAGATAATATATTTAAAAAAATAGTAATCCATATTAACCAACAATATGCACCTTTATTATATGCTTTCCAGTGGTTCATAGAGAAATATCAGTGAAATCAAACTGGTATTTCACTGTTTCAAACAGTGAAAAATAACAGTGAACAATATCGATATTTTTAACTGTTTCAGTTAGATACTGGAACTACTTCCCCAATAACCCCATGGTGAGCCTCAATTTTCATTCAAGGGAGATTACTTTACTTGAACATGAAACACACATTTACCTCCCTTATAACTTTGAGTTTAGTTGAATACCCAAATGACTACGCCAGTATATGCAACACTTTTAATTTCATAATAATTTCAATTGAACTATCGTTTGTTCTAATATTAAATGTATAAAGTATTTAATTTGAAATAGATATATGTTGAATAAAACATTGATGTTGATACACTTTTACATTTCGTTCAGATGTGAACTATTTTCTTGTGTAGTAAGTTCTTTGTGCATTCTAAAAATTGGGGCTCCCCACGGGGCAACTGTATGAGGCAAATTGGGAAAATTAACAATACTACAAAATAAGCATATAATGAAAAGGAAACGGTTGGATTCGATGGAATATTGATTTTAATTCACTCGTGATCATAGAAAAAATATATTTTCACTCGTTGCTGCGCCACTCGTGAAATATAATTTTCAATGATCAAACGTGAATTAAAATCGATATTCCACCGAATCCAACAAAATTCCTCTATTTTAAGGACATAAAAATAGCAAGGGTCCAGTCTCTTTTAAGTTTGACTATCACATTTAAAAAACTATTCTGATAAGAAATTTGACATCATTTAATTACTTATGAAACTACTCATATGAAAATGGAAATTTAACTCTGCTTGAGTATCAAAACATTATTTCGCTGTTGAAAAAACGAAGAACGTGTCTTCTGTATAAATAGTGAAAAATTAAACTGGTGGAAAAAGTATCGGCATGTTTTGTTTAGTTACAGCGCGTGCTTTTAGTGTATAAGCTCCCCATATAACTATTGCAGAATAACCCATAGGCGATTTTTTTCTTTGTTTATATGAAATTTGGCACGTGCCGTGTTATATTTTTTTTTCAATATGTTCATTACAATTGCGTGTTGAATAACCAATTAATAGCGGCAAATGTTAAATGCACAGGATTTAAATCTTGGAATCGCGATAATGTATCTAAACGAGGTACAAACAATCAGTATTTATCGAGCCGTTTCAAAAATCTTTGTTGACGATATTTTGTATGAGGAAAATGCAATGTGAAAATCAGCACTTCAAGGTTTGAGATGATATCCTGTGTGTGTTCTTATTTCAAATCTCGTTAATGTGCCAGTGTTCAAAAACTGTTTGCAGATTCATTTTATATAGCTAGCGTTGTGAAAAAACGACAGTTCGCTGGTAAACATATTGAGAATAATTATGTACTTTCGCGAAAGCGATCAGAACAGAATATTACAATTATCTAAGACTAAAGCATAAACATGTATTGGTCAATTGGATACAAGCAATACGGTTAATCTATATACGCATGCGTCAGAATTAAACAAAAAGAACCTGTTGAAGTACAAACATGCAATACAATTTCAAGCATATTTTTACAAAATTTAAAATATGACTTTGCGTGAGATTGCAAGGAATGTATGAGATGTCTTGCTCTGTTTAACAAAGTTAAGTGAATGTTTAACATTCGAAATTGATTAAACAGGTTTTATGCAAATATATGTTTTATACAACATGTCAATATATGAACAAAATGTATACTCTCTTAATTCTTTTTGTTATCGGCTCTTTATTCAGAGATGTTTAAATGTTTTTCGCAAATTGCCATATAAAGAACATATAAGAACAAAATTGTACTCGATTTCAATTCCATTCATTGAATATTATGTACATAGTCTATAATTTCTTGGAATGTTTTGCCTCATACACATTTTAATATAAAGAGCGATCAATCTAAATTTTGCTCTCGTGTTTCTAAATTTCGATTTTTTTCTGAGACGAATCATCTTTCAAAATAGGTTAATATTCCTTGTAAAGACTTAGTAATGAAATTTCATTGACAGAATTCGCAATTTTGAAAGGAACGCATCCTGCAATCTAGTGTGTAAATGAATTATATAAAAAGATGTAAACATGAACCGATTCTGGATATAACCAAACATCATTAAAATCCGATTCTTGAATACTTTTCCGAACGTAAGATGCCTGTTTTCAGGGTGCAGGATCAACGGGGTTTACAGGGGTTAACACACGGGTAGGACAGAATGTAAATACACCATAAAGAACTTTATTTTGGCAAATATCTTAATATCTTAAGTTATTGAAATACATTTGCAAAACTCTTTAGTGCATAACAGACAGTTTTTCTCGCAGTTTGTGCCGATATCTTAAGATTTTATAATAAATCTTTGGATACGTCTGAAATCGGTGCCTATGTTTCACGTTGCGTGAAGCATAACTTTGTATATAAATAATGTTCACATTTTTAGCCAAGAACACAGGATTATTAAATTAAGTATTTATATATAGTTCTTGCGATAGTAAATCCCCGTGTCTCGCTGTCATAATTAAGACATATGCATCAACAGATTAAACATGATTTTACATTAGATTTCGTTTAAGTATATAAAAAGTCCATCGCCCTAAGCGCTTTGACTGCAACACTTATTGATATGTAGAGCTAAACATGTTTAACATTTTAACTTGGAGTATTGTTGTTCAACGAACTATGTCCTTTTTCAATCTGTCGTTATGAAATATAACAGTTTTGTTCGACATGTATCGTTCTATTCCACTTGCTTAAATACTCTAGCAATTTGTTGTTTAAAGATTATAATCTCAGTGAGGGTTCTGAGATTAAAACTGCGTCCTCGATGAATAATTCAAGATTAGTTGATAATTGACGAATAGTAAATCCCGCATTTTTGTAAGCTTGTAGGTTTAATTTAATGTCGTTAAAATAGAATGAAAACATTACCGGCGAACATATATCTCTCTGTTATAAACCGATGTCGGATTAAAAAAACGGATATACTATACGTTTGACACCAGATTTAAACAGATAATATTAAGATCGAAATAGGAAAATAATTTTCAAGCAGTACTGATTGAGCTTAAGACAAATATGCATTAGATCAATTAAGTGATAAGTCTTCAAATCATCGGAAAAACGGCAAAATATATTGTGTTTTTTTATGTATATGACTTTCGCTTTTCTATGAAGGACACGCATTGCGTCGACTGTATTATTTCCCTGTTTGAAACCGTAGTGCGAGTCTTTTAAAATTGTTATTTGCAGCAGCCCAACTTTTTTAAGCGTTCGTTGAAGATACTAGTGAACAGATAAGCAAAACAACGTACTCGGGATTTGCATCGACAGTTGTTTGGTATTGGCGGATCGACTGTTTCATAAAGGGGAATAATCAGGCCCGTTGACCTGATGCGTGAGAAGTTCCGGGACATGAACATATGATGTTATAACTGATGCCGATTCGTGACATATTACATAGACAGTATATTTCAAATATTCGTATATAACATTGTCATCAGAACGTACTTTATAATTACCCAATCGTTTGGTTGCCATAACAATGTCGTCCTTTGATATGCATCTACCAAGCTTCGGGTTAGAACTGTTTGATGTATGGTTACTATCGAAATTGTTACGTTTTCATATATATATTCCCTTCATGTTTAGCAAGTTGTTTTAAGGTGTTCAACGAACTCATTTAATTAGAGTGTTTCTTCGTTCGGATTCGTGACTTAAAAAATATCAATTAAAGGTGACTTAAATTACTTGCTGACCGTTTTCGTCCGAAAGGTCGAATGAAATATGTCTTGCAACTGAACAATGACCACTGTAAACCATTTTGTGTAACGTGTCGCTCGGCCGAACTTGCGGTTTTAAGTATTGTTACAAATAAGATATATAAGATTGAACAAAATTAGGCATACTTGAGAAATACATGTCATTGTTAGTATTAAAACAGTGTTTACCAAGTTTAACTTATACAAGACCATCTTTTAATTTTTAACAACTCATTCTTCTTTTCGTAAACTATCTCTGATGTACACAATAATTCCAACGCTTGTACGATTCGAGTATTTATTTTGATAACGTCTATATGAGCGTTCTGGAGCACTAAATGCCGACAGTTTAATATTGAATGTTGAACTTTTCGATGTTTCCGTTAAGCATATAACGTCATATTGTGAAAGAAATTTCACGCACTCAAGGGATGAGCATGTGTCCTCTGTGAGCCCCTCAACGTTTAAGGTTAACATTTTCACAACATACGCGCATTCCCACCTGGCATTCGGCTTGTACTATCTGCCGTCTGTGACAATTGTGTCCGTCCTCACGAAATCCCCCTTATTGCCCGATATTTATTGCGTAATCATGTCTCTGTACATTAATATTAATTAACAATACATATTAAATAAGCGCCTGGCGAAAATGTTAGGTATCAGCCCGCAAGATAATACCAGGTCATTTTATTTAATGAGGATGACTAGTTTTCACAATATTCCATCAACATGTAGGATTGCAATGAGCATGCGCAATAGATGTCAGCACTTATTTATAGGATGAACATGTGTGTGTCCGGCACATAACATTGCCTTACAGCCTCTCAGGAATTTGAAATGTCAACATGTAATATTCGTTCGGGGATGCTGCAGTATTAAAAATAGCAAACAATTACACTCCTACAGAAAACTTTTTTTAAGAGACATTTTGCCCTAGTCCACTACATTTATCTTACAATACCAACTATCCACATACGTACATGAAAGATAAAACTGTCGGCGCAACGCATTGAGGGGTAGGCCGATTTGATAGCTTTTCGAGTTTCGTACTCTGAATCACATGAATCAGCAATCTATACAAATGATTAGTTGACAGATTTTCAAGTTTTTATTTTACAAATAAAATTTAGCCCATCTTCAAGATATTGAACTATCAAGTAAATATACAGAAAACTGTCAAACAAACAAGCTGTTAAATTTATCGGCAATTTTTGCCATCCGCATAACAAAAACAGCTCCGCTAAGTACAGCCTCTGAAGACTGAAATATGATAAAATGTATTATATGTATGGGGATTCGTTCTACTGTATACACACAGGACAGAGCAAACTGTGGTTTTATTTAATATATCACACAATGAAACCCCATAAACTTTATCAGGAGAGAATGTTTTGTTCATGTCAACTACTTTTACAAAAGAACACCAAGTATAAAGATAAAATGATTAACACCTAGATCACCTCATCGGAATGGTGAATGCAAAGCATTTGGAATTTTAACCGGTTTGAGTTAGGTGGTTTAAATGAAAATAAAATTAATATCTTTATCATATGAGGAAGGAAATAACATTTCAATGAAACAGGTTTTTATGTAATTTGTTACTCTCACAGAAAACCATATTATAATTACTAGCTACTAATGTCAGACAGATATAGGACTGTGAGAAGTATAAGGGATAACATATTGTTTTGATGCTTTAAGACTCTTTAGCTTATCAAATTCAACAATGGTATAACTTTTGAACGTAATGTTATGATTTGATACCTTAAATAACAACAACTAATACAGACGCGATAAGACATTGTTCACATGTTTAATTACTTCTGGTGTTGAATGTTATAATACTTCTTTTAGCAGCAAACATACAAATAATACACTAAAACCACACATTCCATTTTGAAAAATTATAACGGCCCCACGCTGCCCGTTTATGGATTGCACGTGTATGTGCAACACTACTAGAACGCATGAACACTTTCTTAAATAATTATGGGCATGAAAAAGGAAAAAAATAAAAATGACAGACAAGATCATTCTAATGTGTACAAACACGTGTAAGTTGACAATGTTGTTTTGTCTATAAAAACATCCATACTTTTAATACATGATCCTTGTCATGAAACACACCACCAAATCAAATGATTCAGATAATAAAAAGGGAAATCTTTTACAAACACGTTTTTGTTTTAATTTAAATAATTTAAACATTGTTCTTCGCAACTCTTAGCTGCATCACACTCATATCAATTAAAATGAGCAATATAATCATGAGTACAATTTTATTTCCATTAATTTTATTAAATCAACGTTTAAAGTTATTACACATATAACACATGCAATAAATACATCAGTAAAATATTTGTTGTCATCAAAGATGATATTAATTCACATTCCTGACAGAGAAATGTGTTTAGGAGAATAGATACAATATTTACAGCGTAAGTGTGTTTCACGACATTTACATGTTATTTTCTCATTCTTAAAAGTGAATTAGGAAAGTTAGATAACATATATAGATAAACTGCATTTGGTACCATTAATCAAATGTTGTTGTCTTAAATGAAATTTATTATACAATCCAATTATACTAAGCACTACGCCGATACGTATAGTTTTACAGAACTAAAGATTATGTCAATTTAGGGTATGAGAAAATCTATACAAAATGAACAAAAGATGAATCGTTTACTATTTTTAGCTCACCTGTCACAAAGTGACATGGTGAGCTTATGTGATCGTGAGATGTCCGGCGTCCGTCGTGCGTGCGTGCGTGCGTGCGTGCGTCCGTGCGTCGGTCATCAATTTGTTTGTGTAGACAGTAGAGGTAACAGTTTTCATCCAATCTTTATGAAATTTGGTCAGAATGTTTATCTTGATAAAATCTGGATTGGGATTGTATTTGGATCATCTGGGGTCAGAAACTAGGTCACTAGGTCAAATCATAGAAATCCTTGTGTAGACAATAGAGGTCACAGTTTTCATCAGATCTTAATGAAATATGGTCAGAATGTTTATCTTGTTAAAATACGGGTTGGGATCGAATTTGGGTCATCTAGGATCAAAAACTATGTCAAATTTAAAAAAAACAGCTTGTGTAGACAGTAGAGGTCACAGTTTTCATCCAATCTTAATAAAATTCGGCCATAATGTTAATCTTGATAAAATCTGGGTTGGGATTGTATTTGGGTCATCTGGGGTCAAAAACTAGGTCACTAGGTCAAATCATAGAAAAACCTTGTGCATACAATAGAGGTCACAATTTTCATCAGATCTTTATGAAACTTTGTCAGAATGTTTATCTTGATGAAATCTGGATTGGGATTGTATTTGGGTCATCTGGGGTCAGAAACTAGGTCACTAGGTCAAATCATAGAAAAACCTTGT
>VMBQ01000359.1:131854-273056 GCA_007657795.1 Dreissena rostriformis | reverse complement strand
TGTAATATACTTTGTATTAATAAAATGATATATATATGTAATAGCATTTGTATTAATAAAATACTTCTTTTCAGATAATTTAGAAAAAGTGAGTTCTCAACAATGGGACGAACTGAAAGGAGTTGATGTGGACTTCAGTTATATTGGAAATGAGTATAAATACAACGAAAACAATATTTTTAAACTAAATCCCATAACAAATGTGAACCAAGTTCCGTTTTATAATGAGGAAACCGATTGCATCGTTCTGATAATTCTAGCTAACAACCAAGGAACGGATATGCCTAAGCCGTTCACAATCTTCAAAGTGCCCGAACTTAACACATCCTTTCACATCGTTGGGCATTCAGCGGGAAGGTTAAAGACATTCGATCATATTCGCGAACATTTTAGACCTGAAAATCCAGAGATTCAAAAGAAAATTGATGGCTTTGAAAACGAGAGCAAAATGTTTATGTCAAAGTATACGTACGTCGATGGCCTTGTCTTTGACAAGGAAGGCTTTATAAGAAGTACAAAACGCATCCTTTTCCATTGCACTGGACTACATGGAGCATCTGGTGCCCCTGGAATTGTTGTTGATGAAAACGATAACGTGAAGGTAGTGACAATGTTGCTTCACGCATATCCAGATTGGTACTATGATTCGCGGTCTGTATTTTTCAGAAAGAGTTATTCTGACGATAATCGCATTGAACAAGGATCTAATATGTTTGAAATCGGAAATCAAATGTATTTAAAAAACTCCGAATTGTACTTTGAAATTTTTCATCGACCCTGATACACGTTTTATAAACCAACGTAACGTACCAATCGTTGATTACAACGACGGAGTATAGTTTATTTGACGATCTGTTTCCGATTCATCAATACAACCCCTTTCACTCTCGACGGACAGAATTGGATCTAGAACCAACTGGCGTATATGGTTCTATGCAAGTGTACCTATATAGACAGACAATGGAAAACATGATTGCTCAAACGTTACGCGTGTTTCTTCAAAACCCTTTTTTTTATTGATGCACATACCTGTCGTGGCAACGTATGTCTTATTTTAACAGTATCAACTGAGTTCTGTTTTAGGAATTAAATATTCTATGAAATGTTCTTGTCACTGTACATTTGAAAATCTATATTTGGAGGTTGAAATAAAAACGTTACTTGGATAAATCAAGCATTACTGAGGAAAAATTGAATAACAATAAAATAAAATAATAAATAAAGGAAAAAATAATAATCTTGCTAACATTTCAAATTTTATTGTGTATTAATAATTTTAATTTTTAGAATCGCATTTATTAAATCAAAATATCCGAATTAAGGTTCTCAACTGTTTTATTTCATTTCTCGTCATAGACCTTTGTTAAACCAATTGTGCACTTACTTTTAGATGACAGTATTTACTTATATTTTGGCAAAAACTTCAATTTTACACATCTTGTTATATTTCACTCTTAATTGCAGCTTTTTGAAAGAAGAAGGTAAACACACGAACAAAATCGTCCGAATTTATGTATTATATTTTACCAATCAGATTTTTTTTTATTAACTTTTACTTTTCAGTTATTGTCTCGATATAAAAAAGAAAAGCTTACAATGTGATAAATTTTAATTCTGTATAGTTAATTTAAGATGTGATGTTATATATAACTTGTATGATTTAGCAAATATTTTATTTCTTAATGCAAATTTGCATGAACCAATGTTTTTTGATTGGCAATCTTAAATATATTTCTGATACCATAAACACAAATTGGAAATTAAATTTGATTCAACACAGCTTCTAAATGCTTAGAATAAATGTCCATGTCCTGTCAGAAATATTGAAAATTTATTACAATGAGAAAATAGTAAATTCAATTGAATTTCTATTCTGAGTTGTATTTTGGACGGGCGTATTAAAAAAAGTGTTCAACTAAGTAAAAGAATATAGTGGATGAGATTTTTAAAGGTAAGATTTGGATGCTTTTATTCCAGCAATGAATCTGTATTGGTTACCACGAATTTAGTCCCATGGTGCACAGGGTAGATATCCCAAAACTGTTCTTTCATACTTAAACACTATTTGATAGCAGTATTCATTACGCTTTAAATACATCTAACAGAATTTCAAACCCTTTTAGGTAGATGTTCAAACAAAGCTTTTCTGTATTTTGTTAAATTAAGTCAACAAAGAAGGATTCATTTATTATCCACTTTTGTATAATCCAAATATATTTATATGAAATATAATTGTATTTTATTAAGCCCTGGTTCAATGCTGGAATTCAAGTTTTAATTCATACATTTAAAAACAGAACCTTTATTTGCGTTGATGGTTTCAAGATAGATGCATTTAAGGATACTTGAAACACATAATCTTTTAAATAAAATAAAAATGACTCATGATTCATAATGCTCTATTTGCAAACAAGTGAGGAGAATTTAAAACAATTATTCGGAGAATGTCGGATACCTGAAGCAATAATTGATGACCTGCTATTAGGAAAATGTTTTGCTTTCATGAAAAAGGCGGATTTTCTCCATGAATATTCAGTAAACGTTTCTACATAATTTAATAATGTTATTTTGTTTATAACGTTATACTTACGCACTTTTAAAATAAATAATTGCATTCTAGCATATCACGAACCAAGGAAAACACAATGTATGAGAATGCTAACTTAAAAAAATATCAATGTAAAACAATAATCAAGAATTCTTCGACAGTAAATGGGAAATGTTTAATTGTCGAAAAAACTTAGTATTTAAATTGGAATATTGTTGTAGTATTTACAAATTTATTCACATACTATTTATAACTAAATATATACCGTGTATAATCTTGAATAGAATTTAATGTATGGCCTGTGTGTTATAAATCATAATTATATGTATCTATTGTTAGCTTCAATGCATTTTGTCATGTGAATGTTCAATGGCAATTTTGTATTATGTATAAATTCTGGAAAATGTCTTTTTTATCTTTTTTATATTTCTGTATAACACAACATTGTATACGACTGTCCTATACTTAGAGTGGTTTCTTTATTAAATTATGTTACAATTTCCGGTAGTTTGAAAATAAAGCATTGCACTAATTATGTAAAATATAAACGTGTGATGACGTGAATGCATCATTTCCCTTGTGGTTCTATGTTCTGTAATCTCCTACATAAATATAATATTGCGTGCCAATTATTTATATAAACAAACAATACTTTGTCGCCTTTAAATGTATACTATATACAATAATAGTTATATGACGATGATTTTGTAGAATGTTTAAAGTAAGAAACACTAATTATTAAAAAAAAAATTGAATTAGCTTGAACAATTATAATGTTAAATCCTTTCTTACATCTGCATAGTAAATCTTAAGACATGTCTCACTTCACTTTGCTCAATGCTTTATATGTCATTGACTTGTATTACATCGATAATTTAAGATGTGTTGCATATGCAGCACGAATATAGTAGAAACTGAAATGTCTTTCTTTGAATCTCTTATTGTATTACACTATTGTGAAAAACTTCTTGTAGTCTATGTGTATTTTTTTGAAGTTTGTAGTTTGTTGGACACAAGTCAAATGAGCACACAGCATGTCGCTTTTATTTCCCCGTATCCTTACATCAAATGCTATGACACGCTTAAAGCTCAAAAGCAAAATTTGACCATAAAGCATATAGCTTTTGACATCAGTTGAGATTTTTTACACAAGTTGAATGTGTGAGCTTTAATACTCTTTAGCCACAAGTCTTGTTATGTCAATAATTATTTGTATTTTCAATTAAAACGATAATATAATATGCATACAAAACAAGACATACTATTAATATGATGGTGAGAAGGCATTGCGTTCAAACGATCTTGAATGTATACCTCGTCCCTAGTAAAATACAAATGCTATGTAACTAGTTTCTAGTTGATATTTTGGATATGTGTATACACAAACACATGTTTGAATAGTTTCAATGCATATTTAATTAATTCTGCTATAAATGCTACGATTTGTTGTATTAAAAAAACATGCGAGATATTTTCAAAACATTTTGCTTCTATAAGTTGAGGTGTTGGTTTGTTGTTGTTTTGTATTGATTTTGTGTGTGTGATTTCTTTTTGTTAAGATGTTGATGTGTATAAAACCAATTCACACGAATCGAATCATGTGTGTAATATGTGTATGTTTCTGTATTTCATGAAACATGGTATGGGTTTTGTTATTATATGATTGGCTTCAGACGTCTTAGTATGTCTTTATAGTTTACTTGTAACACAATACTTCTCACAGTATGTAAATACATTGCGTTTGTTGCATTTACAATTTACTACTGATTGCATAGAAAGAGATAACGCCTTAAATAATGTTAGAATATGTAGTGTGTTTCTGTATCCCTATTTTTCGTTTTGTTTCCATTTGGTCTTCTGCAATTGTATTTTAACCATTTTTACTTCAAAACTGTATAAGAACTGTATTCAAGTAATGTTTACTTGATTGTTTGTAGTAAGTAATTTTGATCTTGTGTGAACATGTATAACTCTTAAAATTACCGATGCAAGACTTGTACTAAAATGTCATTTTAAATAAGAAAGACATTATTATAGTACATAGTAATGATATACAAAACGTTCATATGTTGCTATCATGTACCGTAGTATTTTGTTTATGTATAACCTATGTGATTAAAAAGAACACAATACAGTCGTAAATATATAAATGACATATATATGACTTATGGAAGAATGCTCATAATTATAGTTCTTTAGTATTAGTTGAAGTGTGCACTTTGTTTCGCTGTAAACAACACTGTTTTATAATAATTCAAAAAGAGAAATTCCTGAGATGCACATGGATAAGTATAATAATATGTATTCCTTACGGTAATCTCTTAATCAATCTGACATATTGTTGGTGTTTAACCCTTTTAAACAAAACTTATATTTTCAATAATTATTTGATTACAGTAATTATATGTTTTCCTCTGAACCTCTCTCAAGTTTATTTAAGTTTATTTGTAGAAAATATTGATTGATTTGTATGATGGATTTTTCATTGTTGTGAGCTTACATTTAGTCACTTAATGAAGAAAAAAAACGTTAAATCCTTGATAAGAAATCATTTTAAGTTAACATTATGTTAACATTAAGAATTTATTCAGTTCAGATATTCAGATAATGCCATTCTTCACATGTTGAGTGAAAGTGTAATAATCATGCCCTATCTGACATTTAAATCTAAGTCATGAATGTACATTACCTCAAACATATGTGCGATTTATTTTGTAAATTGTCTATGACCAAGCAATACTAAAGACAAAGACACTACGGATTTTGACAGATTACGTATGTATTTGGTTTGTATTTGCAATACAAGAGGTAAAACCAATTTTTATGTAGATTGTTAAAGCTGTATCGATTTATAACATAGACAGCGAAAAAGTAAAATTCATCTTTGTGACTTCTGTAGGTAACCTTGACCTAGGTTTACAGTTCTACAAACCAGTAGGTACTTGCAAAGGCAAATGCTTAGCAATTTTAAAATCCTATCATCCAATCATCCTTTAGTTGAGTCATAAACACAAACAAAATAAGGATTTTAAGAAAATACAAACTAAATGAAAACTAATCAGACCGCAAAAAAACTGATAATATTCGCGCTATCTCTTGCAAAGAATGCATAATATACCGTTGTATTGCTTTCGAATTGCTGATCTTATGTCCGGAAACGTATTGGTTATTATATTAATTAATCGACCATATCAAGGCGACAATACACGCATGTCTACAATAGGGAAACGCTGATTTGATAACGTTTTATCAAATTAAGGTCATTAGTTTTTAGATTTTAACCGGACGATCGATAAGACAAAAAGGACAGATGGACGGATTTTGACGAAAAGGATGGATGAAAGGATTGAGATACAAAAGAACGGACTGACAACGTTAAAATCATCTGCGAATTCGTTTACACCCGGACTTAATTAGATCGTAGCTTGAATTCGGACATAACAGATCGGCTATGTTATTAACCTCGAAACAATGTAACATTTTCCTTAATGAATTATCGGAAATAGAAATGTGCGAAAAAAAGATGGTTGGTTGATAATGACTGTTATTTATGTATGTAATCAGACAAAGAAAACAATAAACACTATTTACTCATTTTATGATATGTGTTGTTGTTATTTGTTTACTCTTTTGCTTAAATTATAGTTACACTAGTTGTATACGATTGTTTAATATATTATTTTAGATGTAATTGCACAGCCAGACGCACGAATCTCTCCATCCATTTATTATTATCTCAAACAAAAAAATGCAATCGGGAATGATCTTCCATGACCACAATCTCATTTTTAAGCAATTCAAGCGGTAGGCAGCACCATTTGAAATGAAAATAAATAAATAATATCAAGGATCGACGGACACGGTTAAAATAAAGGAAATCGGAAAATGTAAGAAAAAGACAGCTTCAGCCTTGTTGCAGGATAACTGATTTATATATTCCTTTTTTATTTATAGCATATATTTTCACGTACAATAACTTTCAGTTTGCCTTTCTACAACAAAATTGTTATCATTAACTCATATCCCAACCAAAATTGAGAATCTTTCAAGAGACCTTCATGCAACAAGCTGATACGTTATTAAATAGAACAATACACATATAAAGTATATACTCTTTTCGT
Organism: Dreissena rostriformis; assembly: GCA_007657795.1. NCBI lineage: Eukaryota > Metazoa > Mollusca > Bivalvia > Myida > Dreissenidae > Dreissena > Dreissena rostriformis. The sequence continues at coordinate 266,387 of VMBQ01000359.1, read as the reverse complement.
TGCAAAGAATGTTTTAAAGACAAAACCTTGTTCACGTTGCAAGTTAAAACATTTGTTTATAAATATACACATTTCCTAGAAGTAATTCGATGTTATGTATTAAAAACATTATTTGAACCTTGCAAATGTGGTAAATTGCAGAAGATCTATTTAATCTGTATACGTCAGTAAAAAGTATGTGTCTTAAACACAGACGTTAACAGTTAACAGAAATATATTTTAACTGATAACAGCAAACCATATCAATATATTGTTTCAATTAATCGTAATTATGTATATTACTATTATTTGCACATGACATCATATATCCAAAATGGATCCAATAGTCTAATACAATATAACTATAAACACATTTTCTATTTTGGACACATTAAACACGTACGGTCTCGGCAAGGCGACATAAATGTAATGTGGTTTTATGTGGCGCTTTAAATAACAAAGATATAGGACAAACTATTCAAGGCAATCTTTCATTAAAATTGTCCCAAGTCTGACGCCTCTTTACTTTCGCTTATCTGGAATATGACGACATCGCATAAGAGGTCACGTTCAGCTGACTTTCGGGTAACCAAGCAAACCAATCAACTTCTCGTCTTCACAAGTATTTGGCGTACTTTTTGTGCACTCAGTAAGTACAAAAGTCTTAACAGGAAATTGTTTTGTAAAATTCAAGATGGCGGCGCCAATCCAACGGGAGCGGAGAATCTTGGTCGTCGGGTGAATATCACCTGTACCAACTACTGCGCTAGCCGATCTAGTGTTTGTACTTTAACACTTATGATTTGTTTCACTTTTTAAATTTAAACAGTGAAGGAAAGCGTCGCCAAACGCCTTTTAAATACAATCCATCGGTCGAAAAATGCACACCTGCGATTTAAATGTGACGTTAACTGAAAGTGAGCTCTTATGCGATGTTGTCAGATCCGAAAAGCAACTGGTGGAGAAAACGTTAGGATTTGAATTAAATGGGATTGTGTTTTAGAATAACTCAACATAATCATTCATGTAAAGTGGTTAGTACACATGACATTTTTAACATCATCACGAGAGAACTATGTAAGATATATTTTACTTATGAAATACCGGTAACTTTATAAATTGATTAGAACAGCATCGACTACATGTTCACATTTGATAAACAAAAATCCAGACGCATACACAAAAAACATTGGTTTTTCGGAGCAATTAACAAACATACGCAAGGAGTCATTAGTTGATAAAATACAAAGCGCTTGTTTGGTAAGTAAACAAGCGATATTTCATCAAACGATATAGGGCGTCCCTACACACGTCTGCGTAAATTGTCCGCTGGCATCGTGGGATTCGCAGACAGCCGTTGTTCAATAAATGTACGCGGAGTCACTGTGTTTTTATAAAAGCACAACCTCCAAATTACTGATAGAGATATATCTTTAAAAAAACGAGGCATACACTTGAAACATAAATTGTATGTAGATCTCATTAAGCTATTAGGCAAGGAGATATTATTTCCAGCCTGCACCTTCATCGGTTGTCTTAAACCTTGGATATCATTAAGGTCTGCAGCAATATATTCCTATATATTGTATTGTATGGAAATATGGGTTTCCATAGTATTCGCAAAACGATTTTCGGGCTTGGCAATATATTTTGTCGTACTTCATATAATTTTTTTCAATTATACATCAAACAAAAAAACATTGAAATGTACTAATGCGTTTTTTTCTTTTTCGTAAAATGAGCTCATATGACTAAGCACATTAAAGTTATGTGGATGTTTCAAACAAAATCATGCTATGCCGAATTGATTCATATTAAGCCTTTTGTTGATATCGGCATCGCACGTATGCGAACTCGTTACGTAAGACGTAGAAAGTGTTTCGCTATATTGTGATATTTTTGTCATACTTTAAATATATTGCAATACAGATTTGTTTCTTATGGATGCCGCCTTTATAGTATTTAAGGTATTAAAATTGTTGATCTCAATGCGATAATATAAATAACAAAAGTATCTTGCACCATTAATGTGTCTACTTATCTCTTATTTAGGAGTAATTTATGTTTAATTTTTTAAATAAAAGCTGTTTTGTATTCTGAACACTTGCTTAATGCATTTTTAATCTTTGTAAGAATAATTTAGTGAATTATTCCTGAACTTATATGAGATGATTTTATCTGATTTTCTGAAGGTGTTCAGGTACGCACAGTTACACATCTTTAATCTATACTTTCCGAAAGGTAAATATAATCCTAAATATACGAGCATAGGAGAAATGCTAAACACAATATAATTTGCGTTGACCGCATAAGAGGATACAGCCGTTCTGTAAAATATTAAATTAATTATGACTCCGTTGCCACGGCCGCATCCAGGGCTAGTCACAGTTTCTTAATTTAAACACACTTCAGATGCATACCAATCTGTTTAATATCATGTTGCTAAAAATAACCAAAAAACGTGTTGATGTACCTTTAAAGTTCATATAGTTCAAGCATTTGACAAGTTTTTTGCAAAGATATAATAAAAAAGGTCTATGTGTACGGTGTAACTTTGTATTTAATACAGTTTAACTGTTTGAAAACAGTCCCAAGGTAATTTGTTCGTGAGATAAACAATAATTTTTGAACCTTTTAATATAACACAGTAATTACATTGTGTCTGCGGCCGAAATTAGTCTAGATGTTCGCTTTTCATGTCGTTAGGTTTGAACAATAAAGAACAATGTTTTGAATTCGTTCTATGAAGTGCTTCAGAAACATATATACTTTTTGAACTCATACGGAGATTTCATCATATGCTATTGCATCCTTATATGAAACAAACACGTATTCATATCATGTATACCGTGCAGAAGATAAGGATCGAAATTAGAACATAAACCATAACAACATGCGAATTTTTGTTAACAGAAATTGAAAATAATTAATATTAAATGACATTGCTTTCTTTCTTTGTATTTTATTAAATTGAAAACGTTTAATATAAAATACTATAAATAAAACTGTATTCAGTTGTTATAGAATGCAAAAATACTTAAACTAAATATTGTAATATAATTAAATTTAAAATAAATTATTACGTGCAAATAAACTTTTTAACGGCTTTTGGAAGTTCACTACTTTCTGTTCACGGGTTTTAATTATAAACTTGCAGCATTCGTTCCTTACCGACTTAACCATGTAGAAGAATGTACATATTTTTTATAGAAGCCACTATGTTACATTTTGGATTCATAGACTATTTGTTTCATTATATCAGACAAGCTCACTTTTTTCATATTGACTCTTACAAAAATATAATTTTGGGTTTCCTATCGAAGGGAGAGAACAACACCAATTGTCGATGTCCTATGACAAAAAAACAACAAACATTTCTTTAATGATTTATTCAAATTTAATGTAGATAGATTACAGTTGTGTCAACGGCATAATTTGAAGACATGAAGAAACGGTTCACAAAAAAAACAAGACGATCGTAAGTTTTATTTGATTCGTCCGCTTTTGGACTGTTTGGAGTATTTATGATCAGAAAATATGTAGTTTTATAACATTTTTGTTAATTTATTTCCCTTATTCAACACATGATGTTTGAAATCTCTCGTTCTTTATTAAACATTTCAGATATACCTTCTAGTAATTTACTGGATCTCCGGAGTGCTTACCCGTGCAGCGTGTGTCACAACTTCGGGTATGTAAAGGCATGCTCTCGTTTCGCATAAAATGTTCAACAAACATTTCAGTTATATAAATAAGCATTGTTAGCAAAGGTAGAGACTGCCTAATGCATTTACTAGTTTGCGATTTTTATTAAATCTTTTAGTTGCAATTTAATATCGACACAAGGCCAGTTGCAAGTTTTGTCTGCTAACGTCCCCTTCTTGGTGAATTGAAAACTTACGTGAAATGTCCAGATCCAAGTCCAATCACTCAAAATAAAAACAGTTTATATGTACATATGGTTTATAAAGGCGTCTTAAAGACAACAATACTCAACATTTCTTTGAAAGCGCATTTATAAGACATACTTGGTGTTTATTAATCGTTTTGTTCCATACACCCAATAGCGAGTGATGCCTTTGGACTAAATCGTTCAAGCCACATTAACACTTAAAATCAAAGAATATTTCATTCAATATTTCGTAAAATAAAGTTAACCCATAAACAAGCAGTGTTTCTTATAGCAATAGTCATAATTTCAAAGATACAAAATGTTTTTTTGTTGTTGTTTGGGGTACAATATATTCCATTATGATTTCCCGCAACGATATATATTCATACGACACACGAACATTAAATTGGTACATGAACATGTGTTGAATATATTGCACCACAAAAAAATAAAAAGGAGCATATTGTATCGTGTACAATCTATTTTACCAGACCACATATAGCGTTACAGTTTTGGCTATTACGATAATGAACACCGACTCTTTAATGGGTTAACTTTATTTTATGAAATATTTTACGACATATTCGTTGATTTTGAGTGTTAATATGGCTTTAAAGACATTATATGCCATTCCATATCAAGCGTATGTTAAAGTAAATGTTCAATTTGCACCAAGCGCTTTCGAACATGAAAATGTTAAAATGTAATTTGAACAAACAAAATAGTGTTCAGTGAAATAGACCTTATTTTCCTTCATTAGAACTGATATAATATCATCATGAATTACATGATGTTCTATGGACATGGAAATTTCCGTAGGACATACGAAATATGGCTTCGTTTGACCCTATATACAAACTATGATGTTTTTTTATATTTATTTCCAGTTTATTTAACTGGTGGGCATACCCATTGGAAGAAACGGTTCACATATTTCACAACGGCAGCTATTGAACAATATGTGATGACAACTTTGATGCAAACGAGGCGAATGTCATATGTCGGATGTTGGGTTATCAGAGGTATCGTTTAAAGCCCAATTAACACTCAAACTCAACGAATATTTCGTAAAATATTTCAAAAAATCAAGTTAACCCATATTTTTGTAACACAATTTTACATGCTCTTTTTTATCTTTTGTGGCACAATATATTAAACACATGTATATATACCAATTGTGTGTCCATGTGTCGTATGGATAGATATCGTTGCGGGAAATTTAAATGGAAATATAGTGTAAAAAAACAAAAACATTTTGTATCTTGTTAAATCTATGTAACCAGACCACATCTAGCAATGCAATTTTGGCTTTTGCTCTAAGGAACACTGATATTTGTTGTATGCCTTGGGTTAATTTAAGTTCACGATATATTTTAAGAAATATTCGTTGATTTTGATTGTTAATGGGGCTTTAAACGTGTCACCGTGATAGACAGGTTGTCTAAAGTAAATTCTTGAACATTAAACGAAGTATTAATTTAAATGTGTAAATGACATTTTGTGTCAATAAATTGGTGTCAACATATTTGTAATAGTACAAACTGAATCGTATTGGTTGAGAAGCAATCCTTCTCTTAGCAAGAAGTTTGTCAATACTTGTTTCATTGATATGTTCAAACTTAATCAGAAGATAACCTATATTTTGATTGGTCGGGCACATATTTATTACTAGAACATGTATAATATATTTCTTACTATGGCCATGTTAACCAAAGCTTCTAAGAAGACATCATTCAAAACCTGAGCATCAAACGCCATAAATTAGATGTGAACGGAAATTAATGGGCGCGATCACCCTATTTTATTGGACAATAATGTAGGTTATAAACTAAAAAAGTTTAATATATGTTCATACCATGACATGGGCAGATAACACACATTTTAACTTCTAAATCATTGAGTATAACAGAACAGAAAATAATTTGATTACATATAAACTTTACAGTTTATACTGTTAAATCAAAAATAATTATACAAAATAAATAAATATAGAAAGTGGATTTTGCAGAAATGATATAACATAGAACTGGATGAAATTTACAGATAGTTGAACAAAACTCGTTTTATATCATAATCATAAAGGGAATGGTCATCTTGCACGCTATTTGTTTCCATTGAATGGTTGCATTGAACTTTGCCTGTTTAAACCTGTTTTTAGTAGTAACGCAACTAAGAATAGTCAGCCTACCTGCTGTAGGCCGGTTTGGAGAAAAAAGTGCTAAGGCAAAACAGAAATAGTGTCGACATAAATAATTGACTGTCCGTGAACCTTGCCCAAAACATACGATTAATACGGTGTATACCTAGGCAGCAAAATGTGTCATTTACGCGTTATTTCTGACGGTTGAATATATATATTTATGCATTTTTGTTCAAATAGTGTACATGCAAGCGGCGTATGCAAATGTAGGTTATGCTCTAAGTAAGTTTGAGCTTAGCGTGTTATGTTCATCACGTCATTTTAATTCGAACTGATTCGATATGTTTCCGGCTCATTTCTGGATCTATATATTTCAAATGATAAAATCTTATGGTGTATAGTATGCCTGGGCCTTTGTTGGCACAAAATGTCGAAGTCAAAGTTTAAAGATAATAGTTCTGATACATATACGGAAAAATAATCCGGGAAGGGAGAGGGGGAGAGGGTACGAATACGGGTTTTATTGCTCTTATTTTGTGTTAAACCACTGATGTTTCAAGCAGTGCAAATGTGCTGATCTCGGAGAGTTCTTGTTTCTATATGTTTTAAAGTCGCATCGCTGGTATTTTGCTTATTTGTTTTTTCAATTAAAACTCTCTGCAACCATATGTTTCTTGTGTGTTTATGCAGTTGATTAGTACTTATGATCGTTTTTGCACAGGGGCGGCGTCGCATTCAGTGTTGCTTATTTCGACTCAGGCACTCGGAATATATTCATGGACGAAGTTAATTGCACTGGAAGAGAAAGCGACATCGGGTCATGTCTATTTCCTGAATGGGACGTCAACAATTGTGGCCATTCCGAAGACGCTGGTGTGAGGTGCGGTAAGTGAATGTTGAGTTTAGTTTAAACCTTTTCATTTTAGCTCGATTGCATTTAAAGTACATTCTTCTTAAACGCTTTCGAGTCCGATTTCTGGGCCTAGAACCAGTACTTGGTGTCTTTGGGGGANTCAAGAACGCTCCTACAGTGGCGATCGAACCCGTGATTTCCCGGTAGGAGGACACCATATCCATAACACCACGTTATTATATATCAAAAATACTTAATATAATATAATTGGTACTGCCTAAAAACATAAACTAATAATAATTATAACATTATTATGATATTATTATTGTTATGGTACAGCATAGCAGTGTTTGGGCCCAAGTATGGAGAACTAACCTATGGTGTCATGTAGACAGATAATCTCGGTTTTCAACGAAACGAGCCCGATATAAAACAATGCCGGAATGCGTTGTCAACTTGGAATCAGAGAACTTCGTGCAACCATTCTAGCGATGCCGGCATGTACTGGAATTAAGTATTTTATCAAAGGTTGTTTTTTTTTATATAAATATTTGTATTGTGTTTAATACAAACGCATATCCCACTTTTCCTAAATCGACACAGTTTCACCGTGTTTATCAATTAACTTCTGATAATGCTATGGTTTATATAGTTATTTATTTACACATGTAAGCAATATATTACATACAAACATGCATTTTACCTTTGACAAAATATTCTTTAACATTAAGACGGCAAAGTATAATTGGACATAATTGAATAAAATGCTCGAGGCGTATGCTTTGGATTTCTTCTGTCAGTTGGAACTGCTGCTGATATGGTGTTAATTATAAAACTTTAATTACAATGTACATAAATGTCAAAACTATGAACAGTTTAGGGTATTAGTAGGTATATGTATACAGTACAAGAATGGTAAAAAATTATATTAGTTTTAATACACAAAGTGTAACAGAATAATGTAGATAACGAAAATAAAAGTAAGTTAATATTCGTCAACATTAATTTGTAATTTGTTCAATGTATTAAGAAAGAGATAAAAGTGGTAGAGTTTACTCAACTTAAGAAAATTGCGATTAGACAAGAAACAGTTGCGGGACTGGCATAGTAATAATTATATCGTGATCGTGATTATTCTAGTGCACATGTATGTACGTAGTCTCTGTGAGGTACATTTGTAGAGTACTTATAGTGTGGAATTGGATCTTGAAATTATTTTCCCCGTAAATACCCACGCAAAGTTTAAAGCCCCAATAACGCTCAAAATCAACACATATCTCCTACAATTTTTTTGTAAAATAAAGTTAACTTATAAACAATCAGTGTGTTCCTTATCGCAATAGCCAAAATTCCAACGCCAGATGTGGTCTGGTAACACCGATTTAACGAGACACAAAATGCTCGTTTTTATTTTTGTGTGGCACAATATATTCCATTTTAGTTTCCCGCATTTTTTTTTATACGACACACGAACATTAAATTGGTACACGAACATGTGCTTAATATATTGTACCACACAAAATAAGAAAAAGCATTTCGTATTTTGTTAAATCTATGCTACCATACGACATCTAGCGTTGAAAGTTTGGCTATTGCTATAAGGAACACTGATTTTTTATGTGTTCACTTTATTGTACGAAATATTTTACGAAATATTCGTTTATGTCTTAACTTTATTGTGGCTATACTTAGAGCGGGTCCAGGTCCGCGCATTGGGCAGTCGCGAAGACGCCGGGAGGACATTTAAATAAACTCTGACTTATACACAATTAAAGCGGGTGATTACGATCTTAAAAATACAAATACATCAAATGTTTAAGATTAACACACAAGAATAAAAGTTAAGAAGTAATCGTACCAAAGATCAACCGAAAGATCATCGAAATTTGAGATTTATACGATTGCAAATAATGCCTTTTTGTGTGGACCGTCGATAGCTTATTCGTGTATTCAACTTAGTTATATGTTCATTGTTTTTTTTTAGCATATTTGTTTACAAAATATTTCAATCAGGTTTTTACAAACGACACATAGACACAATTGCTCGTTTGGTAACAAATACCAGTATATGTGTCGTTATAGGCTCAGCGGTTACACAAACTTTGACTTTCTTTGGAGTAAAACACATTTTCTGTAAGCAACAATCAGCACATCAAAATATCATATTCACGCTTGAGAAAAAAATGTAGACATGTAAATGGTATATACTCGTGTAAACGCAGTTCTCCTTCATACTATATTTTACGTTAATTAACATATAAGAAATTGTTTAATGGATAACATTACTTTTTTTATAATTACATACATTCTATATAATAGCATATGTGATGTCATTCTCACAGACCAATGTTGAATGGCTGACATTTTTTTTTTAAATAAAATAACGTATGTGTCGTAATTCTCACAGATCACACCCCGGTGAGACTCGTAGGAGGCAGTCTACCTTCTGAGGGTCGGGTCGCGGTCCAGCACAACGGAGTGTGGGGTAGCATATGCTCCCAGGCGTTCACAAAGAACGACTCTGATGTCATATGCCATTTGCTGGGCTTCAACAAAAGATAAATGACATAATTGACATATGCTAGGCTTCAACAACAGGTAAATCACATAATTTGACATTATACAAGGCTTCAAAAACATGCATATGAATTCCTTTGTCATAAATGCTATGCTTCAACAACATGTAAATGGCATAATTTGACAAATGCTGGGTTTCTACAACAGTAAAATGACTTCATTTGTCATATGCTGGGTTCCAACAATAGGTTAATGAAATCATTTGACATACGCTGGGCTTCAACAACAGGTAAATATAATAATTTGGCGCATATTGCTGCGTTTCTCAAACAGGTAAATGACGTCTTTGACATTATTCTGAGCTTGTAATATACTAGGCCTCAAAACCAGGCTAATGAAATAATTTGACAAGCTGTACATCAACAACATAACATAACATAACATATGGTTTATTGTAATGCAAGGCCTCCGGCCCAAAATACAATTGTTCAATAATCATCCAATGGTGGTGACAGAGATATGTTAATTCATAATTATATTATAAACGAGCAGAACATGTACCACAAAGACATGAGCATGCAATATATATAACATATCATATCATAACTTTGACAAGTAAGTAATTCAAGTTATATGTTTCATAATAAAAGTAATTATAACGTCAAGAAACACTTTTATATTCAATTAAGTATCAAGCAAAAACGTCTTCCGAGTAATAAACGCATCGTTCATATATTTTGCAATAGCAATTACACTCTTTCTGTCATATTCCGACATCATTGTATAAAACAGATTTAAAGTTACATACTGGTTTCCAATAATGAAGTTTTCAACAGTGAAGTTATTTGTCATACGCTTGGCTAGAACAATACGTCAATAATATTTTACGGAATTTGCTTTACCAATAGACAAAAGACTTCACAATTCACATGATAGATTTAATGAGAGGTACGTTGCGTCAAATATCACATGTTTGGATTGAACAACAGGTAAGTAGTGGTCGAACACACGACTTTACAAACACAAATCGAACACCGTAGCTTATGAATTTCATAAATATCTTAAGAAATATCTTGTTAGTTCTCGGTAAATTTTCTCTTTCATTTTCATAACGTAGGTGGGTTTTCGGTGTCCCTAAGCAACCCCGCAAACTTCAGTGGACAAGTATTCATCCATACCGGAAATGGCAAGAGGTGGTCCGTCTGTGCTTCCGGTTTAAACACGTACGCGGCATCCATATTGTGCTCAATGGCGGGTGTCCAGTGAGTTCCGTCATGTGCCTTAGTCATGCTCATAATAATTCGTATATTAAATTCTTTTTACTTAAATCATTGAGCAACTCAAACTTTATTCATAGTCGGATAATGTAATTCCTTCAAGAAAGAACAAATATACTTGTTAAATACTGTAAAACCTTTAATATTCATTGGCATTACATGTTGCGGTTTTGCGGCTGGGAGAGCCACGCGCTCCAGTGCTCCATGATCAACGGCTCCACCGGATGTGACGACACGGCCGCCATCGACTGCTTTAGTACGAATTTCACCTGACTTTAAAATCCTAAATATATGTTATTTTAAACGTTTTGTAAATACACGCTATTTTGAAATGTTGGTGACTAAAACGCAAACAATGCATTTCCAGACACGAGGAGACATAATGACATACTCGCGTATAATGTCTTCGCACTTTTCACAAATCATTTATCCGTTTTTGTCTTCGTGTTTTTAAGTTTTCGCTATATCATGATCGTTGTTTTGAATTATTCTTTCGAGATTTAAAGTTTTTCATCATTGATATTTGTGAGAATTTCGTGATAATTCGTTTTTGGCCGCTTGAGTCATTGAGACAATTTTCAAGATTATGTATTGTTTATATTTTCATGACAAGTTCATACTCATAACACTGTAACAGAAGTTGCGTTTAAATAACTAACGAATAGAGAACAAATAACACATTGTGCCAATAATACTGAATCCTTAAAATTTAACTTTATAATTGAACGTGAATTGAGTCTTTAATTTCTTAGTTTTATTCACAATGCTATCACTGTATAAAGGGAAACTCTAATTAAAATAGAATTCTGGATAGTTATTATACAAATATAGAATATAAGGTAAAAATGTTGAATACAGCGGCGTTTTAATGTAATTATGCAAGGCGTAGAAAACCTATACTACGAGCCTTGACAAAAATGAAAATAATATATTCAGATACTTGAAAATAAACAAATACGAGACCTTATCAAAATGCATGGTCAAATGTAAGAATTTTCGTACGTTAATTCCAGCATTGAAGATAGAGGACACAGTACATCTCGGCTGCGGACCTTCCAGTTGGAATGTAGCCGTAAACACAACCATGCTGAGACTTTTGTACCCCGACACCGGAGTGTCCCAGATCAAACTCACCAACCAGTTATGTACGGGGAGGGTCATGGGGGCTTTAGTGGTGATTAACCAGCACTACAACGAATGTTCTTCGACTACAAAGATTTCTCTGCCGGTCAAAGCTGGTTAACATTTCATGAATATTTTTCTTATGGTTAATTTACTTTTTTTGTTTAATGATTGATCATAGATACATGTTGTTCCCTTTTGCTTTATCTTGTATGTAATTTTACACAAATACAACTGAGCGTCCATCAGTTATGCGTGCTGTCTTCCTATGCAAGGTTGTAACTGAATGTTCATTTCATATTTACTACCATATTCTTTACACAGGCCAACGCTGACATTGTTGTTTATTCCAACCAACTTGTGTACCCAGAGTCCAACACGCCATTTCCGGTCATTGTTCACGGTTACAGATGGAAGGTAAGGCCAGTGCTTCGTTTTTGTTTGTAATAATCTTGTATATAAGGCATTTCACGGGAAAAACAAGTGTTACTAATTTGACAGACATTTGATATGTGTCAAGCAATTATAAACAGGAACGCTTACATGGTATGTGCCACATACATGTATGTATAAATGTTTAAACGAATTGTCTATTACAAACATTTTCCCGTATGTCATTTAACTAGAACAAAATATTGAATATCAAATGTTTGTTTCTGAAGTCAGTGTTTTATTCAGATAGAGGTTGAGTGTGATGTGTCGCGGACGGATACACTGGCCTCCAATTTCCACCCCAACCAATCAGTGATCAGCCAGGCACCGCACGTGACCGGAAGTTCGCATTACCAGTCAGAGGTCAAATTCTTCACCGATAGTACCTTCTATAAGGAAATCACTGGCAATCCAGTGGTTTTGAAAACAGGTTGGTCAGGTTTATACGTTATAATTGATAATAAATACTGCATGTAATCGACCTACATATCAACAGGATAATTGATTTCATTATATCTTTTCTTCATAAGATGAATTTGTTTTTAAATTAACAAGTTTTATTTCACTGCTTCAATATAAAAATAATTTAAAAAATAACTAAATAAAGTACGTTATTCTACATAATTTCGATGACTTTCATTTTTAATAAACACAAGTTCAACCTAAAGGCTTCAATAAAATATATCAATAAATAAATAGATAAATCATAAACTTCCTCCATTTATGTTGTTTTCGTTTTTAAATGCACATGTTTTCCGTTACGGATTCAATAAAATATATAGATATATCGATATATTCATTACGAACTTCTTCTTGTTAATATCGATGTCTTTTCTTAAGGAGAAGACGTATTTGGGCTTGTGAGGATGAACTCGGACGACATCCACGTGAAAATGAGGATTGACACGTTCTACGCAAAGCCAGATCCGCACGCAGGAGCCGACCTCACGTACACGCTTATTTACAATTGGTAAGTTTGTTGGTCTTCACTTAAAGCCTCTTGTATGCCATTTTTACTATAAAGGCTACTTTGATTACATGCGGTTTAAAAAATATATAAATAAACCAAGAAGTTGTACACCTGATCGGTTGTTCGGATCGCCGTCTAACTCAAAAGGTGGTTCTATGCTGCCTTATGCAGATAGATCATATATTTAAATTGACATATTTAGTCATTTGGTATAAACAGAATGCACCTAGGCATGCCTTTAGTAGATTCGAAAACAAGGTTTGTGCAAATGAAAACCACGGCATGACACATTGCCATAACAAACTAACATTGCCTTGGTGAGGTAAAAGGTGGAATAGTAGCGCGCTTTGTTCACATATTCTGAAACATTACCTCAATGTTTATTTCAGGCTGTAATATCTAATTATTATTATTATTATTATCCGTGGTACATTTATTGGGATGTTCTTGATATTAACCGTGTTTCGTAAGTAAGAAATAAACAATGTAATCATATCTCAGCTTTCTTTCTTTTTCAAACTTGTGTGTAGATGTGACATGTCGAATACTAAAAAATTGCCTAAGCAATTAATATTATTACATTAAAATATATGCAAGTTTAATTGTCGCATTCCTTTGAACAACAGGTGTGTCCTGGACCCTTTTACTCGGATCCTCTCTCAGGGAACCCACGAAAACAAGTTCGTCATCAACGCTTTTGAATTCCCACAAGCGTTAGTACATGTAGTAAATAATAATAATAATAATTATAATTATTATAACTATTAGAAGCAGTATTTCTCTTTCTTCTTCTTTCTGTTATTATTGTTATTGGCTTACACTGTGTAATTTAACACTGCTCGGAGCGTTTTGGGATATGTTCGATGCATTCGCAGGGTAAAGCTTTACAAAATGTTCATGCAGTCATTTGCTGTGTTACTGTTTCTCGACACAAACTTCATACTATTCCAAAAAATAGAAACAAACAACTGCGAAATGAGCCTCCGTTTTTTATGCCAATAATAAGCAAAGTAATATGCGGATGCAGCAAACCATCGCACTTTGATTTCGCGTAGTTAACCGTTAACCAATTTTGTGCAAAATATCACATGGTTAAATTGTGTGATATGATAAACTTATATTCATAAAGGGCGGAGCGGATTGTAAACTGTTCATGTCAATATTAGGAAATTTCTTACAAGCGGAACTTATTTTAATAGCATGCATGAATAGATAAGTCGTTAAATGCATATTTCTATCAGTACTTGATGTCCTTATTAACAATCTTCCAGTCACGAGTCCATGTATATATACTGTACGACGACATTCTGCCAGACGAACGACGCTAGCAGACGAAGTATGCAGACTTGTGTAGGGACGCCCTCTATCGTTGGATGAAATATCGTTTGTTTAGCCTACCAATGGCGCGTTCTTTAAACTCGTCCACCACACATATTTGTGTGTGTTTGAAGTATTACGCGAAACGGACGACTTTCGTTTATAGGTTTTGATATGTAACCAGAACATGCATATGCTTAGTATTTCTCCAAAAAAAGATATAACTAGAGCATCATTGTGTTGAAAATCCATACTTTACTTACATTATATTTTATTGCAATTTCTTTCGAACATGCATTCATACGAATATACATATGGTGCATAGTGCATACAGTAGATATACTACAAATTGATGTTATCGAATGTATAGAAATAAGCAAAAGGGTTGGGTCAGAAGTTTTAACAACATTTGATAACGACCCTTCCCATTATTTCCCACTATGTAAATAATGACATTCAAAGTGTACTTAGTAGTGACTATAATATTAACAATTCAGAAAGTAAATAAATATACTTTAGCTAACGACAAAAAACATTTTGGAAAATGTATTAACAAGAGGTAAGTGTCATTTACTATTTTACACTCTAAATGATTAAGAGAAAAAATGTAAACTAAATTTTAAGAGAATGTTNTCGAACAAAAACCGTTCAGACGATGTACTATTTTCCAGATTTCTCGCCACAGATCTTAAAAAAGCTTACACAACGTGCAAAACCTTGTACGACATATTCTAAGCATGTTATAAAGCAAAAAATGTTGTATTTTCTGCGTTGTTTGTCATCTTGAAAAGCAAACGCGTCAAAATAAAGTGTGTTCAGACGATGTAAAATTTTCATTGTTTATTGTTCCTGAATGATTAACAAAACTTCAGAAATCTAAGAAAAACGACAATAACCGGAGTACATAAGGCGACTACGCGGGTACTTTGCGCATAGTTTGCATTTATTTTGATATTATAAAATATGAGAATACCTTGATTTTCGTCATTAAGCGAGAGCTTGTTCCGCCATTTTATGCGTACGATGTACTTTTGTGATCACGTGATTCCCCGCAGTGTACGTCATCGACAGGACATTTACAAGCGCATTTCGGATTGTCACGTAGGTGGTTTAAGTGTAAATCGGAATTTAAGTCGCTACAGTGGTTTCTTAGCCGAGCATGTAGAATGTGTCGCTTTCATTCGCCAATTAGGAAATACGAAGGAAATATATGAGGATTGCCCTTCCGCTTTACTGCACTTTTAACTAGAAAGCGTTGGTAAAGACCTTGTATCGATGTCGAGTTCGTTCCATAATTTAAGAAACGAAGGAATAGTTGAATTTGAGTAAATCGCAAGTCTCCGGGAAATTGTTGCATAGTCGTCACGATTACGTGACAAGTAAAGAATATTGTCTGTTGTTGCTGGGAAAATAGCGATTAAATATTGAGGTAAGGCACCTTTAGTGTGTTTATATACGAAAACAAGTTTTTTTAATTTTCCGTCTGTCATTGAGAGAAACCCAACCAATTTCTTTAAGAAGTAGAGTAATTTTAGTTGATCCTGTTACAATACGAGCTGCATCCAATTGAATTTTGTCTAACAGTTCCTTTTTTGTATTTTACGCAGTTGTCCCAAACAATGGACGCATTCTCTAACAAAGGTCTAGATATGAAACGTATATTTGATTGAGTGTTTTCCGCTTGAGCTTGTATTTTAGCACTCTCATGCACCCAAGTATTTGGGAAGCTGATTTTGTAATATTGTCAATATGTTTGTGCCACGAACCGTCTTCACTTGTAATACCGAGATGTTTATGGTCTTTTACAAAGGATAAATGGGTTGCGTCGAAAGTTAAATTTGGACGGTTTTGACTTTTCAAGAGACTGAAAAACATTACTTCCGTTTTCGAGGAAGTAAAATCGACGATCCATTTCTTTGCCCATTGGTAAATACAGTCTAGGTCATGACTTAAAACACTCTGAATAAAAGCGGTGTCATTTAAGGAAACATATAGTGAAGAGTCGTCAGCAAAAATGGCGACATATGCTAAGAAGTGATTCAGAAATATATCATTGACATTAATAAAGAACATAAGAGGCCCTAATACAGAGCCTTGTGGAACGCTGCATTGTTATTTAATGATCGTCAAAACGACGAGCCGATAAATACTTTCTGAGATCTATTGGACAAGTAGCTGGATATCCACGCTATAATAATTCCTGAAAAACCCAAGTTCTTTCAATTGATGTATAAGACGTTTGTGCCGAACCCTGTCGAAGGCTTTACTTATGTCACAATAAACGATACAGGTAGATTGTTTTTTATCAAACGATTTACATATTTGTTTATACACGTCAATTAGTTGGTAAACAGAAGAATTACCTGGTAAGAAACCTGACTGATTCTTGTATTTAAGTTGATTTGTGTGTAGGTAGTTGTAGTGGTATTTGAAATCAACCCTTTCGAATATTTTTCCAACACAGCTTATGAAAGGAAAAGGTCGATAATTCGAAGGAATGAAATTTTCACTTTTTTTAAAGAAAGGCATAACGTTTGCTTCTTTCCAGAAGGATGGAAATAAGTTTTCATGTATCGATCTGTTAAAAAAATTGATAGTGGCTTACTAACCGATTTAGATGTTTATTTTAATAGTTTATGACTTATACCATCAGGACAATTTGCTTTTTTAATGTCTAAGTTGCATAGAACATCGATTGCGTCTTGTTCAGAAATAAAAATGTCGTCATACGTGTTACGTGTTTTTTCGATGTAGTTGTGGTACGTCATGATCGCTTTCATTACTTGAAGATATGGATACAAAATAATTGTTTAATGTATTGGCTTTTTCAATATCAGTTACCAAATACGCTTCATCTGGGCTCACCAGCGGAGGGATACTATAAAAACTAGTTGTATTTTCTATAACTAACATTTTTACCGTTTTCCAATATTGGCGTGGATAGGATTTTTTACAATAGGCAAGATTTTCTTTTGTAAGGAGCATTTTTGGGTAAGTCAATATAAACATATATATGTATGTACCAAAATGATCACTTATTGATTAATCAGTTTCAAAAATTCCTGAATGTAAATGCTGCAATGTGTTTGTAATAGCAATGGGGTCTATAAGTGTACTAGTACTTTCGGTCACTCTGGTTGGTTCGTTAATTACGTTAGATAAGTTATTAAAACACAGAATATCTTTAAATTTGTGGTTGGAGGGATTTAATTTGTTTTCGTTAATGTCGCCAACAATAATTATATCGTTACAAAAATTATATGCTTGATCAAGGCATGTTTCAAATCAATCCCAAAATTCAGAAGCAGTATTAGGAGAACGATACACATTACAAATTAAAAAGGACTTGGAGTGGTCGAAATTTTGTATCCATTTCTGATAGGATTATTTCTAGGTTAAATAATCATGTGGGTCGAAATAATGACGACGCATACGTCAATAAGCCAACTGAATGATAAGTATTATCTTTTCGAAAAATGCAATCATGACCTTCTAAGGATAGACTTCCGTTAATGATATCACCTGACAGTTTCGTCGAAATCTAAGAAATTGTCCCGAATATATTCAAACTTGTTTCGAATACTTCTTATGTTTTGATGAAATATTGACAGGCTCCAGGTAACAATAGCAATAGTATTGTGTACTTAATGATGGATAGAGTACATGCAAGGTCGTCCACACGGAAATATAAAGTAATTGAGTTAAAATCGGCCAGTGTAAAAGGACGGTGCTGATAATTGTATACATTTTGTACTTCTGTTAGCACGTATATAAAAATAAACCATGCGTACATGGTATAAATATAACGCCCCTTGAACAGATGCAAACTCGCTGATGTAACACTGAACATAGATGTTATAATATTACGATACAAGTATTTCAATGGAAGCATACGTTTAATGTAAGTTGTAAGATATCGCTGCAAACATATATTAAAGCACCCAATTGTTCATCGATAATCCGTTATGTCAATCATTTATGTGGGTAAAAATACACATTAAGTAAAACAATCAACATTATGGGGACCTTACAACAAGAGCAAAGACCGGGTGTGGGAAAACAACAAAAGTGGAGCAATCTGGTACATTAAGCATTATAAAAAAGACAATTAAAGCTAGTTTGCATTGCAGAACAAAAAGAAAAGACGAAAAAAGAAAAATATACAAAAAGTACAATAAATCCAATTGTACATTTTCAATCAGTGATAATGGACAAGACAATCAAAAGGAGTTCATTTAAAAAAAACTACAACAACGCAATAATCTGCGATGGAAAACTTCCATAAAGTACTTCGGATTATATTCTGAATCGTGAGTTTCGTGAAGGAGCTTGTATTCATTGTCAAACCATAGGGGTATATAATAGCTAATCAATGAAGTTACAAACAGCATTACTTTTAATCATCGATATCTGAGTGTTTAAACAAACAATATCTCGATAGACATTCGGAATAAATACTGTAAGCGCAGTTAGTTTTACAGGTAGTACACAACGATTGCAACGGCGGTAAACCTGGTGCGTGTGACCGACAGATTTCAATGCCATAACCAGGGCATGAATGTGATTTGTATCCCTATACTATATACATAGCCAGAACATGTATGGGATTTGTTTGCTACGCGGTTGACATTACCAAAAACGTCTATGTATTTTCTCTAATCAGTAGGCATTGCATTTACGTAAACGATTTAATAAATACGTTTATAATCATGAACATGTCTACGTAGCAAACATAACGTGAACGAACCCGCATGTGCTGTGCAATTTAGGCAGTATATTGAATACAGGTATGTGATTTTAATTAATTTAACAACAGAAAGATACAAAACACGCTTGGCCTTTCAAATATATACGATTCAAAATAGCGAGATCTCGTATGAGTTCCGTGCCATTCACACATTTAAGGTGTAACAATAAATTGTATGTGTTATATATGACTTCACAGTCGACATAACGGTTATTTAGAATGTACGTTAATGAAGTTTAGCAGTAGATATACGTAATGTTCACACAATTCTTTAAAAAACGATTTGGCATGTACGGTTAATTTTCCTTGAAAGCGATTTAAACAGTTGTAATTTTTACAAATATAAGTGTTATTTGTTGTGTTTGCTTTTAATCAAAGGTTTTTTAAAGCCCCATTAACACTTAAAATCAACATATATTTTGTAAAATATTTCGTAAAATAAAGTTAACCCATAACAAAATCAGTGTTCCTTATAGCAATAGCCAAAATTTCAACGCCATATGTGGTCTGGTAAGATAGATTTTACATAATACAAAATGCTGTTTTCTTCTAATAATGAGGTAGTGTTCATCTGGGCAGCGCTCTTTGTTCAGCTGACTATTGGACCGGCGCAGTTGTGGTTAGGACACACAAGTGACAGCACTGACGAGGGATATCCACTAGTTGACCATTGCATGGCGGCTGACCATTGAGAAAACACCTGTCATACCAGGAGATGACAGAGCCTCCCATGCAAACACGTTCGTAGCAATAATCCGAATCCCTAAGTACTGATCGAGGCACCTATTAACATAATATCGGTTGTTAATCATGTTCTTAAAACACACGTTTAATTACACACACGCATGTGTTTCATGTTGCGTAATATTGTGATCGATATTTACAGACATTTTTGCTTCAGTTACGGACTCTTATAATAGTTAATATACTTTAGTTAAAGTTATTACCAGGTTATCACTTATATGCATGCAAGATTGTTATTTTGTATTCACTGTTTTGCAGCAAATGTTCTTTATATCACATATGCAGAACACAATGGTCTGACGGTAAGGACCAACACATTCTGAAACATATTTATTTACAAAGAATCTATCCGACCGTCCGACGACTTTTTGAAAAAAAACGCTATATGCAATTGAAGTAAACAAATTAAAATTATAGCAAATTAATATGACATTGCAATATGTTTTCACTATTTAAAAAACTTCTTTATATACCTGTTTAAAATAAATCCCCAAATTTAAAAAGTTAAGCACAGCCAGAATATGTTATCCGTGACAAATTCCTTTCATTGAAATACCATGTGTAATCCATGACAAATGTTACACAAACTCTTGTCGTTAAAATTAGCCGCGCTTATTCCACATTGTGGTAGTTTACAATAACCCTATATATTCAATCAAGGGGATGGCAATGTAGCGTGCTACACAGCAGGGTTATATAGCGTGATGAACACTATGGTAATGGAGCGTGATGGACAGTAGGGTAATGGAGCATGATGGACGGTAGGGTAATATAGCGTGATGGACAGAAGGGTAATGGAGCGTGATGAACAGTAGGGTGATGGAGCGTGATGGACAATAGGGTAATCGAGTTTGATGGACAGCTAGGTAATTGAGAGTGATGGACAGTAGGGTAATATAGCGTGATGGATAGTAGGGTAATGGAGCGTGATGAACAGTAGGGAAATAGAGCGTGATGGACAATAGGGTAATGGAGTTTGATGGATAGTAGGGTAATGGAGCGTGATGGACAGAAGGGTAATTCATCGTGATGGACACTAGGGTAATACAGCGTGATGGACAGTAGGGTAATGGAGCGTGATGGAATGTAGGGTAATGCAGCGTGATGGACAATAGGGTAATGGAACGTGATGGACAGTAGGGTAATGAAGCGTGATTGACAGTAGGGTAATGGAGCGTGATGGACAGTAGGGTAATGGTGCGTGACGGACAGTAGGGTAATACAGCGTGATGAAAAGTAGGGTAATGGAGCTGTGACGTAACTACACATTGTTCGTTGGAGACACATAGTAACAAACACACCAGTTCATTAGAGTATTCATTGCAATTTATTTCTGTTGAACATTTTCTAATACAACGCTTGCTAATGTTCGTGAAATACAATCTAACAGCGCGGCGGCCAATATTGCCGCCACGTCAAGAAAGTTCAAATTCTCTCGTCACTGGCTAAACGTGGACTGTTCTCTCTACCCAAAAAATGAAAATTTAGAGATAACAAATCGGGCTTTGTACAATTTTGATTGGTCATAAGAAAACTAATGCTACGCCCCTATGAAGGCAAAGTTAACACATCCGGCCTTATACAATTTTGATTTGTTGCTAATGCTCCGTCCCGATGTAGGCAGGAAGTAGACAGCTGTAATAATCAATTATTTTAACTTCATAACATGAACTACATTGGGGAAATCATATCAACAGATGTTCCCGATAATTGGACTATATTGGTGAAATGAAACCATACTTGCATAGTCATTTTTTCAAACTTGATCACATATTCTATACGAACTGACCTGCAACATACACACGCTACGTTACAGAGCGTGATGGACAATAGGGTAGTGGAGCGTGATGGAAAGTAAGGTAATGGAGCGTGATGGACAGTATGGTAATGGAGCGTGATGGACAGTTGGGCAATGGAGCGGGAAGGAAAGCAGGGTAATACAGCGTGATGGACAATAGGGTAATGGAGCGTGATGGACAGTAGGGTAATACAGCGTGATGGACAGTAGGGTAATGGAGCGTGATGGACAGTAGGGTAATGGAGCGATATGGACAGTAGGGTCATGGAGCGTGATGGACAGAAGGGTAATGGAGCATGATGTACAGTAGGGTAATGGAGCGTGATTGACAGTAGGGTAATGGAGCGTGAAGGACAGTAGGGTAATGAAGCGTGATGGAAATTATGGTAATGGAGCGTGATGGACAGTAGGGTAATGGAGCGGGAAGTACAGTAGGGTAATACAGCGTGATAGACAGCAGGGTAATGGAGCGTGATGGACAGTAGGGTAAAGGAGCGTGATGGACAGTAGGGTAATGGAGCGTGATGGACAGTAGGGTAATGGAGCGTGATGGACAGTAGGGTAATACAGCGTGATCGACAGTAGAGTAATGGAGCGTGATGGACAGTAGGGTAATGGAGCGTGATGGGCAGTAGGGTAATACAGCGTGATGGACAGTAGGGTAATTGAGCGTGATGGACAGAAGGGTAATTCATCGTGATGGACACTAGGGTAATACAGCGTGATGGACAGTAGGGTAATGGAGCGTGATGGACCGTAGGGGAATGGAGTGTAATGGACATTAGGGTAATACAGCGTGATGGACAGCTGGGTCAAAGGGCGTGATGGAAAGCGCAAGCTTTACAAGTTTACCACTGTATTTAGAGATAAAAGCGAATAAAGTGTAACGACATGATCCAGTAAAATCAGAACTTGTAGGTATAACCAATGTATACGTGGTATTTCCACGCGACAGCTAACCCACTCAGACTTCAATTAAAACAAAAGCACTTTAACTAGTTATATCTGCGGTCATCACGAAATAATAGTTGTACAGTAAATACAATAATGTATAGTTTTGCGTGGTATACATACCCTGTAAGCTTTGTATGAGAATTACTGATAACATGAATTTGTGGCATTGTGAATATGATAGACAGAAGACAAGTAACGTGTATTGATCCATTAAATGAAACAATACCGAAATATTGGATTGTTATAAAAGCAATTTCAATTGTTAAATTTAACTTAGTTTACAAGTTATTATCCAATATCGTTTCAAAACGGGACTTTTTTAGACTGGCCGTAAAAATGACTGTAATTTATCCAAACTTTGTTATGTGATATGTTTACAACTGATGTTAGTATATCAGTTGAAATACGGGCATATACAATTTAGGGTTTTGACCGGAGCCTGGGAATCAGCGTCGTTATATGAAGATTACTTATTCGGTAGTATGACCTCGTATCAACAACCGTTACTCTATTTTGGATTTCGTTTGATTCATGGTGGTATTTCTTTACAAAAGAAGATTTTTTCCAGTTGGATGATCGTGTTGTTTTTTTCAATTAAATATAATCTCCAGACTTTTTTCAGACTCTGTATATTTTTTTTTACTATATATGCAGTAATGGTGTGTTAACCACGATTATAACTCCGGTATATATTTGTCATGAGTTTCTTTTACCAAAAATGTATCATTTGTTTCTTTGTACAATGCATATTAAACATGCACTAAAACAAAGCAAGACTGGAGGAAAGATACATCATACTTGTTACTTAGTCAAGTTGTGCATGAAAATGATCTTAATGGATTGTGATCAGACAATCCCTTGTGGCGCAAATGTTTCTAAATATTGATATGATAACCATATTACGTTCTGAGTCATAGGGTACTTTACCTTCATAGTATATATTGCCATCCACTACACATGCGCCATGTGGTAGAGGTGGCGTAGGTATTGTTGTTTGCCTTGCTGTTGTTGGCCTTGCTGTTGTTGGCATTGCTGTTGTTGGCCTTGCTGTTGTTGGCCTTACTGTTGTTGGCCTCGCTGTTGTTGGCCTTGCTGTTGTTGGCCGTGGTGTTGTTGGCCTAGAAGTCGTTGGCCGTGGTTTTATGGTGGATGAACCCAACGTAGACGCAACCAGGCATACGCAGACACACAAAAACCTTATCAATACACAAATTCCCTTCATGGTTCAACTATGCAATAGATGTAAATCTGATAGATAATTGTATTTATTCTTATTATAAACAATAACAGTCCTTAAAGACGCCTTCAACGCAAAATCAGTGAACGAACGACTACGTTCGTGTGAACAATAAAACGTATTTAATTATAAATATCCCTCGTTACTACGCCGCCTGACGGACAGGAGTAAACAAACCGGTTTTGTGTGTTGCTATTTGTTGAAGTAAATAGTTTTCGAAATCCGGTCAAGAGAGGTCGTCTGCGTTGCAACCTCAACGTCAAATTCATGTTTTGTATAGTAGTACATCTGGATATTTATATTGAATAGATGTCTTGCTTGTGTTTTTGTTTTCATTCTCGGATAAGGCCATTTTTTTTTTGAAGAATGGACACTAGTATATTGATTCGGCCACACGTTTTGTCCTTGGTGGGGTCTTCCCACTGGAGTCGTTTTTCATGACCGGCTTCCACGTGTGGAACATATTGTACAATCTGTAGATAATCGAAAAACTAAAAACGAATTGTCTTTCTCATATAAGTGTTTTAATCGACTTTTGAAGCCTTAAACCAGTATTAATTTTACGGTAAATTTACTTCAGATTTTACCCGTGACATGCATTTATATACGGAATACCATGATGTTTACATGTACATCAAGTGTAATTTTTTGTAAGACTTAGAGTTTCTGCACATCCTTTGAGGATTCAAACTGGCAGATACGCCCAAAATAACATACCACGCAATGAACGTTATTGTTTATGTTGCAATGATTTGGATTTAGAAGATGAGTACCATTTTGTTTGTATATGCCGCTGTTACATTGATTTAAGGAAAAAAATTATAAGCCGTATTTATTATGTAAACCCATCTGTATATAAATTCCACAAGTTATTAGTTTCATGTGACAAATCAGAAATTTATAATGTATGTATATATATATAAATGAAGCTCTTGTTTTAAGAAATGCGATTCTTAATAATACTGTTCAATAAGTTTCATTACCGCTTTGATAGTTGATTTGTATTCCTAAATGTATATTTATGTTATGTTATGTTAATTTGTTAAACCTAGTTACGTGACAGAAAATATTATGTAAACTTAAGTATGAAGACGATGTACTTGTGTATAAGTCTGAATAAACTGTCTGTCTGTCTGTCTGTCTGTCTGTAATTGTATAGATTGGAAGATTGATTATAAGTGTATCTTCTGTATGATAAACAATTTAATTTTGAATTATGTGCACATGTGGTAATATATGCGTCTTTTGCAAAATCGCACAAGATAGTTTTTGTTTATGTTAGTCTATGTTTGTTTGTAAAGTAGTCAGGACTGTAATGTAAAAAACAGACAGATTATAACTAGCTTATATGAATTGTTGTCAACAACCTACTAAAAGTTAAAGGGGTCATAATGGAAAGAGGACCGCATAAATGTTATGTCTAGTTATGCAAAACTAAATATGATGTAAATGATACTCAATGTCTTTGATTGACATTGGTGATCAAAACGTATCACCTGACTTGTTAAAACAATGGTCTACAAACAAGAACGTACGTTTTATTGTGTTTCACAATTTGGTGTTATTCGTTGATGACAGTGTTCACCGAAACGTATCAAATCCATCTTAACAACTGTTCAAGTTCAAAGGTGTCTTTGCTGAAAATATTTAGCCGATATCCGAAAGGCAGGTATTTGGCGCTGATATATGTATTGTATAAGATAGTTAAATATGTATAAACATCCGTCGGTAATACCTATCCTTTAGATGTAAGTAGGCCGAACATTTTAAATCTCGCCGACAGTTAACGGATACGTAATACGCGATTATATTGGCAGATAAATACAGATGTTTGGACACTAATTGAAATAAAGCGGTTGGTGACTGTCACATATTGTATCTTGCTCGAAGCGGTGAGATTGAATTTCATTAACATAGTACGTATACATTGACCACTGTAACTGGTTAAGCGGTTCGACGTATGCGTCACGGTTCGACGAACGCGCCACAACTAAACGATGATTCTCAAACAACAGTGGATCGTATGTTCTTTCTTTAAATTATTTGCATCCGAAATTCCGAGTAAAATAAGCGACTTATTAAATTAACGCGAAACAATTAAATATTTGCGAACTCAAAAATAGCATTAATATAAATTGTTTCCTCTGCTTTCTCATTAGTGCCGTATTTGTTTCCGATTGAAATACACATGCCATTTAATGTCAGTTTTAACATCTTTATTACAGAAAAAGTACTTTAAAATATAAATAAAAATAACTACACATACTTTGCATTTCATATTGTCGGAGGTTTTTGAAACTGTGTCCAATTAGAAGTGTAAATACCATCGCCATCATTATGTTTGTATCATTCTTAACATCCATCATTCATTACTTCATTTGTTATAATTTGATTTTTTTTTTTTAGTTTTATATGTACTAACATTTAAACATATCAATATATATTATAAGACATACATACAGTGTATTTATCGCTGCAAATATAATATTTGAAAAAAAAAACATGTAAAAAAGATAATACCAAATAAGTGTAAAATATCCATCTTCCAAAAGCGCTCCTTTACCAGACAGGTGATTTCATTAAATTCATTCTACAAATACATAGTCATATGATGGTATTATTCAGTTTATTATGTGCTTCAGGTAGACAGTTGGTCATTTTGATTGTTGTTTTCAAAGAAAATATTATGTCAAATACATGTTTCAGTAAAACGTGGTAAGAACCAGTGAATGGCTTGGCACATTTAATGCCATTTTGCTGAAAAAAAAGGGTTTTTCCTACAGTGCCAAGTGTAAATTGACCACCCGTTTGTCTTGCTGAGTTTCCGTTCCGTATTCAACCTTAAAAACCAGTTCCTCATTCCGTATTCGAGGCAAATAGGAACAATCATATTCTTATTTAAATCTAAGTTAAAATGAATAATGTGTACCACGTATACATACAAATTTAATATATAAAATTGGTTATAGAAATATTAATTGCGACGCATTTCGTCATAGTTTTACTTAATGGCAACCTAGTTCTTTATTTGCCGCTGAATTAGGTACCAGTTTCTTATTCTTAAATCAAGTCAAATAAGCAAAGGTCGTTTTCTTACTTATACCTATAAATTAAAAAAAAACTAACAAATTATAACACATATAAATAAACATCAATATATATACGTCGAAACGCTTAACCAGTTGCAGTGGTCAATGTATACGTACTATGTTAATGAAATGCAATCTCACCGCTTCGAGCAAGATACAATATGTGACAGTCACCAACCGCTTACGTTTAATTAGTGTCCAAACATCTGTATTTATCTGCCAATATAATCGCGTATTACGTATCCGTTAACTGTCGGCGATATTTAAACTGTTCAGCCTACTTACATCTTAAGGATAGGTATTACCGACGGATGTTTATACATATTAAAATATCTTAAACAATACATATATCAGCGCAAAATACCTGTCTTTCGGATATCGGCTTAATATGTTTAGCTAAGACACCTTTGAACTTGAACAGTTGTTAAGATGGATTCGATACGTTTCGGTGAACACTGTCATCAACGAATATCACCAAATTGTGAAACATAATAAAACGTACGTCCGTGTTTGTAGACCATTGTTTTAACAAGCCAGGTTATACATTTTGATCACCAATGTCAATCAAAGATATTGAGTATCAGTTACATCATTGTTTGTTTTAAATAACAATATATAACATGTATGCGGCCCTCTTTGTATTATGATCCCTTTAACTTTTAGTATGTCGTTGACAACAATCCATATACGCTAGCTATTACTTGTCTTTTTTTACATTAAAGTGCTTACCATTACAAACAAGCATAGGCAAACATAATTAAAAACCATGTTGTGCGAATTTACAATTACACTTGATGTACATGTAATTACCATGGTATTCATGACATTCTTGGGTAAAATCTGCAGAACCTATATACTAGTGTCCATTCGTCAGAAAATTGGAATGATGGCCTTATCAGAGCCTGCTCGAAAAATCAACCAATACATCTATTTAATATACATATACACATGTACTCATATACTAAACATGAATTTGAATTTGAGGTTGCAACTAAGACGACCTCTCTAGACCGGATTTCAAAAACTATTTACTGACATATATAGCCACAAACACACTAATTTGCAAAACCGGTTCATTTACTCCTGCCCGTCAGGCGGCGTTCTAACGAGGAGTATTTATAAGTCAATACGTTCTATTTTGCAAACAAATACAGACGTTCTTTTACTGCATTTGTTTTTAAGGCGTCATAAAGGACTGTTAGTGTTCATATTAAGAGAAAATAAAATTATCTATCAGATTTGCAACCATTGCATAGTTAAATCATGAAGGGAATTTGTGTATTGATAGTGTTTCTGTGTGTCTGCGTATGCCTGGTTGCGCCTACGTTGGGTTCATCCACCATGAAACCACAGCCAACAACAGCAAGGCCAACAACAGCAAAACCAACAACAGCAAGGCCAACAACAGCAAGGCCAACCACAGCAAAGCCAACAACAGCAAGGCCTACAACAGCAAGGCCAACAACAGCAAGGCCAACAACAGCAAGGCCAACAACAGCAAGGCCAACAACAGCAAGGCCAACAACAGCAAAGCCAACAACAGCAAGGCCAACAACACCACGGCCAACAACACCAAGGCCAACAACACCACGGCCAACAACACCACGGCCAACAACAGCAATGCCAACAACAGCAAGGCCAACAACACCACGGCCAACAACAGCAATGCCAACAACAGCAAGGCCATCAACAATAACTACGCCACCTCTACCACGTGGCGCATGTGTAGTGAATGGCCGGATATACTATGAAGGTACAGTATCCATCCTTTGTATCAGACCGTATCATACCATGCTCTTCATATCAATATTTATAAACATTTGCGCCACAAGGAATTGTCTGATCACAATCCAGTAAGATCATTGTCATGCCCAACTTGGTTAAGTAATAAATATAATGTACATTTCCTTCAGTTTTTTTAGTGCATGTTTAAAGTGCATTGTACAAAGAAACAAATGACACATTTTTGGTAAAAGAAACGCACGAAAAATGTATATCTGGGTTATAATCGTGTTTTCCACATGACCATTACAAAAAAAAAAATAAAAAAAAATAATAAAATAAACCAAGTCTGAACAGTCTGAAGATTATGTTTAAGTGAAAAAAAAACAATGATGCAACTATCAAAAAAACTTGTTTTGTAAAAAAATATTAGCATAAATCAAAGTAATTCCAAAGTGGAATTACGGTTGTTGAAACGACGTCATACTACCGATGAAGTAATCTTCATATAACGACGCCGAGTTCAAGGCTCCCGACGAAACCCTATATTGTATATAAGTATTTAAATTGATATAGCATCGGTTATAACGACATCGCATAGAACAAAGTGAGGGTAAATAATAACATAAGTTGTAAATAAATCGCATTACAAAGTGTGGGTAAATTACAGTCATTTTAACGAACCAGCCGTACTAACTGCCGTTTTGAAACGATATCGGATTATAAACTAGTCGACCAAGAAAACTTTAACAAATGCAAACAGCTTTTATAACAATCGAATATTTTGGCATTGTTACTTTTATGGATTAATACACGTTACTTAGTTCAGTAATGAATAACGAGATTATAGTAACTCTGTATTACGATTCTATTGCTGACGTTTAAGGTCAACAGTTTATTGTTAACTACCACAATGTGGACTAAGTGCAGCTTATTTTAACGACTAATGCTTGTTAAATATTTGTCAAGGTATAACAAAGATTTCAATGAAAGGAATTAGTCGCGGATTACACACGACGGTTGTGTCAAACTGTTTCATTTTAGAGATTTATTTTAAACATGTATATAAAGAAGTTTGTTTAATATTGAAAACATATTTCGAATGCATATTCATTTGCTATAGTGTTAGTTTGTTAGTTTGCTTTATTCAATTGCATAAACATTTTTTCTTCAAAAAGTCTTCGGACGGTCTGACATATTCTTTGAAAATAAATATTTATCAGAATATGTTGTCCCGTCCGCCAGACCAACGTTTCCGCGACGTTTGCATGTGTGATATAAAGAACATTTCTGCGAAACAGTGAATACAAAATAACAACCTTACATGCATATTTGTTATAAACTTATAATAACTTAAATTTAAGTATATAACTGTTATAATTGGCGTATGATTCCGTAATTGCAGCAACAAATGTTGTATATATCGGCCACAATATAACGCATCATTAAAAACACGCGTGTGTGTAATAAAAGGTGTTTTTGAAAAAATGATTAAAAACCGGTATTATGTTTATAGGTGCCTTGATAAGTAGGGATTCGGAGAATTGCTACGGACGTGTTTGTACGGGAGGCTCTGTCACTTACTGGGATGACAGGTGTTTTCTTAATGGTCAGCCGACGTGCAATGGTCAACTAGTGGACATCCCGGGCCAGTGCTGCCACAAGTGTGTCACCACCACAACTGCACCAACAACCGTGCCATTAGTCAGCTAAATACAAGTTGCTGCCCAGATGAAAGCTTACTTATCACGAGAAAATAAAAAGGAGCATTTTGTATCTCGTTAAATCTTTGTTACCAGACCACATCTGGCGTTGAAAATTTGGCTATTGCTATAAAGAATACTGAATTGTAATGGGTTACCTTTTTTTTACGAAAACTTTTACTAAATATTCGTTGATTTTGAGTGTTAATGGGGCTTTTTTTAAAGATTCATAAAAAGCAAATAAAACAAATAACACTTATATATGTTAATGGTACAACCGTTTAAATCTCGTTCAAGGATAAAAAAACAATACATGCCAAATCGTTCTTTAAAGAATTGTGTGGACATTACATATAGATGTAAGCTAATACAAACATGTTCAAAATATCAATTGTTATTGTAAAAATCTACTGCTAAACGTCATTAACGTACATTCTAAATCTACGTTATGTGACTGTGAAGGAATTTAAAACCTCGTATCGGTTCACCTAAAGTGTGTGAATGACTGACACAGCACACATACGATATCTCGTTATTTCGATTCGTAAACATTTAAAAGACCAAGCAAGTTCTGTATCTTTATGTTGTTTAAACAATTAAAAGACCATACGTGTATTGAATCTACTGCCTAAATGTTAAAGCACATGCCGGTTCACGTTATGTCTGCTACGTAGACATTTGCATGCTAATAAGCGTATTAAGTCAACCGATTGTGTACATGCTATTCCTATTGTTTAGAAAAAAAACATATACGGGTTTTGGTTATGTATAACGCGTAGCAATACAAATCATATGCGAATACTAAATATTATATGCGAATATTCGTTTGTCATTAGTCGAATAAATTCGAATATTTGATTTTCAATCCTTTGATTGATATGGCCGAACTTACGAACGTCCATAGTAAAGTACTGTTACTTATTGCCGCGAATCACAATTAAACTCGTATCTTATATGCAGCTTTAGTTAAGCGGATTTTTCAAAACGATTATTGAATAATATGTTCTTCATTTCCATTTAATACATTTAATTTACATTTCTGAACAGGATTTATTTCAGTAAAAAATCCTTCGTTAGAACGTTTCGTCCTCGCGAAAACATATAACAGACATAAACAATACCGCTGCTTTATCAGCATTATAAACCGAATATCAAAATTGCATTAGAAAATAATAAATTATTAATAATATGGTCAGTACAAACCTTTTCGTTCATATTTTGAGTCCATTTACACCGTTGAAAACAAACATTGTCAAACAGACATCTCTTTGTTTGCTTACAGTCGATAATCGAGTATCCCCGGTTGACGTCATTCAGGGGAGGTAATTATAAACTGTCAATAACTGAAAGGGTGTATAAGATATCAGCTAAACATATTTAATTAACCGTAATTCTCATGTATTTCAAGGTTGTACTATTATTTGGATAACTTCCCCTAGATATTATTACAGTTTTTTTCTCTATTTTTTCAGAACCAAGACGATATCAAAACTTTGGTAGAACTTTAATGATGTATCAATTATATTTCTAATGTGTACACAAATTGCATTTTCGTCTTATTACTTGATCGCGTAAAAATGTTGCAAACACGAGAGGTTGACTCTGTGAATGGCTTTAACTAAAATAGTAGTTAGAATCTAAATTGTAGATTTATATAAAACTTATAACGAGTTTGAAATGAACGATCTCCTGCCTAAATACATTGAAACTTATTTCAAACAAATTTAATTGGTTAATATATGAGTAACAAAATTCTGATTTGATAATCGTGGACTTAATATATAAATATACCAATCCAAATAATTGGCCATTTGAAGGTTACCTAAGTCGGGTTGTCTCTATTGTTGTATTTTAGAGACGCTGAACTATGAATAAAATGTCAATTATCTTACACAAAAGATTAAACACGGTGTATGTATGAATACCCGTGTAAACTCCCAGATAACACCAATGTAGTAAACTCTACCTCTCTAATAACATCTTCCCGTATGCCAATTATCATATCGTTAATTGATGTCACAGATGTTCTCTATACAATGACCACACCTCTCAATCGACTCCAGCGACGAATATGGATCATGCAACGACTGTGATACTGTATACATGTCAGTGGAAAGTTTAGTGTATGTATTTCCCTATTATTTTTAGTTTACGTATACGTATTGGATTGAGCAGGTTTAAATGTGTGCTTTGAGAGCCTGAGTAAGAAGGACTTTGTGAATCCCTACCTTCCTAGATGCTAACTGTTAAAGAAATCCGTTAGAATGTAGTCAAAAATCAAACAAAATTCACCACTCTCTCAGTCAAACTCTAATGACACAGGATTAAGACCAAAATAAATATGAACAACATGCCATTGAAATTGTGAATCATTTTTCTTCGGTAAATAACATCATCCCACATGAACAAACAACATGTTTATCAACGATTGAATTCGAGTGTGTTTTCGAAAACGCCTCATGATAACGGCCGCGACTAATTATAAGATGGTCATGATACCGGCAACGAACATAAAAGTATGCTGACTCAGCATATGGAATGGGTCAATGAGTATGCTTACTCAGCATATGGAATGGGTCAATGAATCAACGCGAATAGGACGAATTTAGATACAGACGGACGTTCGTTCTTACTTTGTTTTGACAACTCGGACATGTGTTCCTGCGTTATTTTGACAACCCACACAATGGGTGTTACATTATTTTGACATCCCGGACATTCGTTCCTTCATAATTGTGACCCCCAGACATTTTTTTCTACAATTAGATGCAAAACTAAACAGCATAACATACGCCGACCCACGTATAGCCGATTAACGATTTTATGTTAGCAGTATATTGATGGCAGAAAGTCGATGGTGGATATCCTGAAAAGTGTTGGCCACCGAATTCGTCCTGGGCATTAGGGTGAGTTGCGGACAATTATTATTAGTATTCTTATATATGCAGCTATGCATATAAATGCACATGTGTGCTTCCTTTCGTTTTTGTGCTTTATTGTGTGTAAAAATGTATGCAAATTAAAATATGAGATTCTTTTCATTTCCGTACTGTCGAGTGCATTACAATATAATAACAAATTAATTAAAGAAAAAACATATAAACTTCTTATGCGGTTCTCATGTTTTATTACATTCACAACATTGACA
Source organism: Dreissena rostriformis (assembly GCA_007657795.1). Classification (NCBI taxonomy): domain Eukaryota; kingdom Metazoa; phylum Mollusca; class Bivalvia; order Myida; family Dreissenidae; genus Dreissena; species Dreissena rostriformis. Next base: position 232,746 of record VMBQ01000359.1, on the reverse strand, counting down.
CTAATTCTAGTAACTAAGGAACGAATGTGTGATTGGAAAAATGTAGTTACCAATATTCGGGTGTCAATATAATGCAGGAACGAATTGTCAGACTATCAAAATAACGTAGGAACAAATGTTTGGGCTATCAACAAAATGTAGGAAGCATTGTCTGGGTTGTCAAAATAACATTGGGACGAATCTCCGGGTTGTAAAAACAACGTAGATACGAATGTCCGCATGTGTACAAATTAGCGCAGGAAAGATTGTTAGTTTGAACGAATGTCCGACATACAAAATGCAATGGTCCGAAAATTTAGAGTCATGTATATTAGCGGAAAATATGGGCGTCCGAAAAATTAGAGTTACAAAATATATGAAAGGGTATTGTATGGGTGTACAAGATAGTGAGGAAATCTAAAGTAGATAAATTTTTGTTCTGGTATCGTGCTAATTAAAATATGTTCTTACATAGTATCGGAAACATATTCTTTGATTTTAAAACCCTATCCCTTTTCCAAGATGCTGCACGTTTAATTTTCTTTCAACGTCATTATACCACATGGTAAACTAGTGATTCGGAGACAGAGCGCTAACGACTATGCTTTAATTGTACTAGGTTTAAAATTGGGATGTTTCTAAATTAAACTTGTTTTTTTCTTTCTTCATACCAAATAATTCGTCTGTCGTTCTGTCGAAAAATCGGAGACCATTTGGTTCATTCAATTCGGTTGACGATAAAGGTTAAAAAGCCAATTGGAGACAACGGCTTAATAACGCATCACAAAATACAGAAGTTAAAATCACAGCCCCTTGATAAGACAGATGAGACGATTCTCACAAGAAGATGGCTGGATAGAATGCTTAGCTGATGGAGGAATGTCGCATGTTGGAGTACCTGGCTGTTCCCTGTACATGTCAGTTGCAGACGGTTTTTTTTGCTTCTTCTGCATGGACGATATGCACTGCCCTTAAAACCACTTGCCTCAACCAAAATAGAGCCATCAAAGTAGTGAGAAGTACTGCTGAGAAAGCGTCATATTGGATTTATCTCCGCAATAACCATGCAAGCTGGAGCTAGCAACCAATACACAGTGAACTGATCTCAATTGTTGCCCAAACATACTGCAGTGTTCTGGGTTAAAGGGGAGAAGCACTCGATGATGTATGGAACTAAAATGATGATTTGTTGTTGTTCTGTGTGCAGTATAGTCACTTTACTCCACATAATTGTCAATAGTCTATCTGAACATTAAGGAGTTTTCCAGACCTTCCGTTTGCTGTACTGACATTGTATACACAATTGGCAAGTAGGTATACGAAATACATTAATACAGTTCCTTTGACATATTGAGTTATGACTGCATTTCTTTATAACAATATTTTTAATTACCATTCAAAAATTGTAAGCAACATTTTTATCATAAAATAGTTTTTCGAAACGAAATATCTGTTTGTTTTTGATGCAAAAGCATGTTAATGTAAAATGTTCATTATAACATAGACTATAATCATAAAACTATAATCTGTTTTATTATCAAATTTTCAAAGTGCATAAAACAAACACATGAGTTGCGCGCACTAAGCCACATACCATACACATTCATTTGTTATGCCTGTTATACAAAACAGATTTTGGCCAAGCAAAAGCCTGCGCTATCATCCAACGATAGAGGGCGTCCCTACGCACGTCTGCGTACATCGTCTGCTGGCGTCGTTAGTCTGACAGAAAGTCGTCGTACAGTAAATGTACACGGAGTCATGACTGAAGAGGGAAGTAAGACAACAATTACTCATATTCATAATTTGAGAGTTAGGGTGGTGCGGTAGTCGAGTGGTAACACTCTGGTCTACCATTCCAGAGGTCTTGGGTTCAATCCCTGGCCGGGCACTGGAAATTTCAGAAATGCTTAAAGTGTTTCCCACCCAACTACTTACTAGAGATGTACTGGTATGAAACCCAGGTAATTCTCGCTATACACTGAGCACGTAAAAGAACCCAGGGATCTATTCGCAAAGAGCTATGGTATCGCACCCGGATTCCTTGTATCTTAACACTGTCTCTTCTACTTGCTGTCTCTTCAGCAAAACCAAAAGGACCCCATTGGAAATAAGTGCTTGCACTTTCATGGGTCACTACACGGTCAAAATAAATACAAACATACATACATACAATTTCATATATAATGAATGGTTGATTGGTAGGCGGCATAATGATAAGTACTCTTTTTGAAAACAGTTGTGAGTTTATATGAACAATTAAACTTGAATCCTCCTCAGCATTTGCAAATATCACTCAAACAGATCACATGTTTTACGTGGTCTTTTGCGTAAAACATGACACATCGTCTACTGAATGCAATAAGTCATGTAACTGACATTTTTATACATTTTTATTTTTTTACCATTTTTGTGTATATTTAGGTGACATACATCCACTATAAAAATATTGAGACAACCTTTTTGGTAAAATGTTTTACCAAATGTTCCAAATGGCAAACACATGTCGTCTTCTGAATGCAAAAAGTTGTGTAACTGACATTTTGTAAAATTTTCAGGAGAAGCAAAAACTGTTTTATTAAAATAATAAACATTTTTCATTTTTTCATTTTTCTGATAATTATTATGATAAAATTTGAAAAACAAGATGTGTTTGTGAAACACTATGTCCCCTTGTGAGCGATTTTGATCCATATATTTGACCTTTGACCTTGAAGGATACCTTTACATTTAGCCACTCAAAATGTGCAGCTCAATGAGATACACATGCATGCCTAATATCAAATTGCTATCTTCAATATTGCAAAAGTTATGGCCAATGTTAAAGTTTGCGCAAACAAACGAACAAACCAACAAACAGACAGGGCAAAAAAACTGGGGGACATAACAAAACAAAACTCCAAATTGAGATGTTTTTTTTTTAACAATAAATAATTGAAAAAGGAGCAGTTATCATAATTTCAACACTGAGATATTTTGAATGCAAAAATTAACGAACATGTAAGTTCTCTTATTGTGTTTCAGACAATTTATAATCCTGAACAATTTACAAAATTTCAGTAACCCTAGTTATTACATTCAGTAGACGACATGTTTAACGTTAAACACACATTAAAACATGTGAAACTCTCATAGATGTGCGATGAACAGTGTTCTGAAAAGGATTAGTCATAGGTAGAACTTATTGCTTTATATAAAAACAAAAAGAATTTTCAACATAATTAAATTTAAAATACGGCCTGGAAAATACCAGGGCGAACGAATGGACGCTGCATCCAGAATCGGATTCAAAATACCCTGGATTTTAAAATGATAATCAGCCCCATGTGTGTGGGTTTAACCCGTAAACTCGATAAATTATCTGATAGTCATCTTGTCTCAATAAATTATACTGCTTAGGAGGACACCAAGCTTTGTTAACTTAAAAGGTTAAATAAAACAATTTCTTAAGCCTTTTCATAGAACAATGATTCTTCTCATTCTATTTCACTGAAATATATATATGATCTGACATGAGTTGTCATATCATACCATATTTTATTAAATGAGTTCAGGAATTTTGTTAGTAAGCGAGCTTACTAACGAATTTTCTGGACGAGTTTAATAAAATATGGTATGATATGACAACGAGTGTCAGATCTTTTTTTATCACATGCTTTTAAACTTAATAAAATACATCTTGAGCAAACAAATGCTGATAGATCTAAAAGTTGTTTACTTTTGTGATGTCATTTCATGTTGACGACGTCATTTCAGCAAAATAAAGCCATGCGATTGGTTAGTTATTGATTCTGTAGCCAATGAAACAACTTAAAAATGTTGTATTATACATGTGTAATGTAAACAAAAATACGTAATGTATGTATTACATTGAAAACAAGGTATAGCATGTGATAAAATATTTTGTGGGATTGTGTTTTAAACTATCAAATTACTGATCTTATCTGCATGTCATAATTATATACCTAGGTTTGAAAACTAAGATAACCAAGCCAAAACAAACGTTGCTGAGCAATCGATACATAAAACAACAAAAAAGAATTACATGTACTTACGCCTGCGGAAATTCGAAAGCGTTGAAGACAAACTTGGTTTCGTGAGTTCCTTGGGAGAGGATCTGGGTGTAGGGGTCTGAGACACACCTGTTGTACAAATAAGTTTAAAACTGATAATTTCATATTTTAGGATTTTTTTTAGTAATATTTGGTCGATTTGCTAAGGCCAATTGTGAGTACTCGACATGCCTTTTCTTCACACAAATTTGAAAACAAAAGAAAAAGCAAATGTGATTGTATTGTGTATTTCATCCGAAACAATCTTAGTTGTGTATTTCTTACTTACGGAACAGCGCTGGTTGTTTAAATCACGAACATCCCAAAAATGTACCACGGATAATAATTATAATTATATATTACAGCCTGAAATAAACACTGTGGTATTGTTTCAGCATATGTGAACAAAGCGCGCTACTATTCCACTTTTAACCTCACTTCGGTAGTGTTAGTTTGTCCTGTCAATGTGGTTGGCTTTTACACAAACCTTGCTTTCAAATCTGCTATGACATGTCCATGTGAATTGTGTTTATACAAATAGTTTATATGCTTATAGAAGCATAGTTCAAATGTTTTACATGGGTGGCGATACCAATTACCGATAAGATTAATCATTTCTAAGTTGCCTCATAATTTACAAAAACGTACTTGTTAAAAGCAAGAGGAAAAATAAAATTTGCATACAAGCGGCTTATAGTGTAGAACAACCAACTTACCCATTGTTAATCAGCGTGTACGTAAGGTCGGCTCCCGCGTTCGGATCTGGCTTGGCGAAGCACCAGTCAATCCTCATTTTCACGGGGATGTCGTCCGAGTTCATCCGAACAAGCACAAACACGTCTGCTCCTTAAGAAATACATCGACGTTAACTAGAAGAAGTTTGCAATTAATCTATTAGTTCATCTATATATTTAAATTGAAGCCGTAAGGGAAAACTTGTTGATTTTAAAAAGACAACGACATTACCTATGACTTCGTAATTAATTAATTTATTTATCTATATATTTATATAGAAGCTGATAAGGAAAACTTGTACATTAAAAAACTTCAAAATTAACTAGAATGTAATGTATATATTTATGAATCTATATATTTGTCATTGAAGTCATGAGGACTTGCTGCTTTAAAAAGGCTTATTAAATCCGATGAATACGAGATTCAATGAAATTCCAAATCCTGCATATTATGTTGAAAGGTATGTAGATTACATGTCGCGTTTTTCAACATTTATAAAGTATACAAACCTGTTTTCAAAACCACTGGATTGCCAGTAATCTCCTTATAAAAAGTACTATCGGTGTAGAACTTGACCTCTGACTGATAATGCGCACTTCCGGTCACGTGGGGTGACTGGCTGACGAATGATTGGTTGGGATGAAAATTGGAGGACAGTGTATCCGTCCGCGACACATCGCACTCAACTTCGACCTTTATAAAGCACTAACTTAGACACGAGTATGTAGTATGCAGTATGTATTTCTAGTTACATGACATACATATATATTTTTATAATTAACAATTAGTTCGACATGTATACATATGTGAAACATTGCATTCAAGCTGTCCGTTTTATAAGAGAATACTTCAATAAAATATATTTTGAAATATATTTGATTCCGACAGAGAACATATATGTCAAACCATCAACGTTTTTCAGAAATACTTGCTCCTGCCAGTTTATGCTTTATACATGTATATAATCATAACACCAATTAAGAAGCAGTCCCTTTACCTTCCATCTGTAACCGTGCACAATGATCGGAAACGGCGTGTTGGATTCTGGGTACACAAGTTGGTTGGAATACACCACATTGTCTGCGTAGTCTGTTGCAACGAAAATGGCAGCACACATTAAATGAACATTTATTTACGACGTAACACAGGGAGAGAGCATGCATACCTTTTGTACGTTAAGTTGAGTTTCCGTAAAAACAAAACGTTCGATGAAGAAAAAGTAACAACATTTACATCGCTTCTTATTTCAAAGAATCAATAATAAATTTATATGTAGTCAATATTGTAACAAAACATATGTATTTGCCCTACCCAAAAAACAACACTAGTACATTTTTAAAACGTATAAATAACATATTAACCAATTTTAACCGGTAAAACTACCTACCTTTGAAGTCGAAGAACATTCGGTGTAGTGCTGGTTAAACACCACTAAATCCCCCATGATCCTTCCCGTACACAACTGGTTGGTGAGTTTGATCTGGGACACGCCGATGTCGGGGTACAACAGTCTCAGCATGGTTGTGTTTACGGCTACATTCCAACTGGAATGTCCGCAGCCGAGTTTTACGGTGTCTTCTATCTTTAAGGCTGGAATTCACAAAGGAAAATACTTGACAATTTTAGTAGTTTACCATGCACTTTGCTCATGACTTGAGGCTATTTGTATTTTATATTGTTTTTGTGTATACAACCATTTAACCATGTCAATAAAACAAATTAAATAAATATCTGCTATCTCTGATACATCTGATTATCTTCAAACGATCTGACATAAATCCCAGATACTTCAAAATCATGTACAATTCATGCATTGAACGTATTACATAACATTTCATGGATAGTATATAGACCCCTTAAGTCACCCAATGTCTTAAGCAGTGAGAACAAACACACGTTTTGCAGTAATCCAAATGTAACAAACATTCAACCACGCGCGAGACTTACAAGGTGAAGTTTCTCGTGTCGTTGAAGAATGTACTTACGCGAGAAGGACGCATGGAAACCTCGTGCTTGACCATTGGCGTTGGAGTGGAAGCGAACATAAATGGGCTTGTCGCTAACGAGGTAAGGGGGCGTAGCAGAATCTCCATAGTAACCAAGTTGACGCCCACCAATGCCGTCCGTCACCTTTTAAACAAGCATTCTTATTAATAGTATGCAAACAAAAATGATGAATGAATAATACTGAGGTTAATCGGCCGTCCATTTTTTTGGCAGCAATATCAGTTATTAGATTGTTTTCATTTCGTAGAACAAGCTTATTTGTTTAATTATAGAGTACACATTCATAATACATCATCATATGTCTTCTTACAAAATTAGTATTTCCTGATAACTCTAGCCACTACTGCATAATATTTGCATTGTTCAGTTTTGATTGATCATATTAGAAAAAAACATCAACATCATAGCAATTCGTTATATTGCATGGCATACAAACACACATATTAACATAAAAAATAATAAATTTACGTAATACCTCAACAAAATCGCCGTCGCCGGCAATGTCAAGGTCAGTGAAGTCGAGTTTTGTCGGTTGTCTCGCCGCGTTCCTTATGACGTACAGACAGTCCGTATTGCCTGGTTAACCGGGATATCTTAGAGAGGTGAGCGTACCGGAAGTTCCCGCAAAATAGTGGACGCAGCCGTCTGAAATTCGAAACTTGACAGCTGCCGGAAGCGTCAACTGGACAACATAAACTTCATGGGATGACACGAAACACATCAAAGTGAACTTTAAACGTTAGTAATTTAAATCATATAACGAATTGATAGATATGTACAAAGCTCAGTTAAAACCATCGCGTATATGTACATGCCTGAACATTATTTCAATCGCTTAATCGGTTACAAATAAAAGATTACGAAATTATCACAAATAACAAAGACAAACAATTAATATCACGAAAGAAATATTCCAAAAAATCGATCACTTAACAGTTAAAACACGACGACGAGAACGGAAATATGATTTGGTAGAAGCGCGAAGAGATGCAAATGGAAATGCTAAATAATTATGCGGTTCTATCGTCAACGTTTCCCTTATTGCATTTTTTGGCGTTTAAGTCATCGACATTTAAAGATAGTGTTTAAGCTAAGCCTTTCAAAGTCACAAATATGGGAATTTAAAGCCGGATAAATAGAGAATACATGGTTGGTGCCGAGATGGAGAAAGTGTATCCGGTGAGGCTTAGAAAAAGAAAATAGGGCGAGCTTTAGCCGAACCGGATAAACTTTCCCCATCTCGGCACCAACCATGTATTATATTTATCCTATTTCATTTTAAATTATGCCGCTTACACATTTTATCAAAGACAAATGATTAATTAAGATAACAAAGTAAATATTCTGGTCAGCTCTTACATGTTCACAACATTCCTTACGACCGAAATACTACCGATAATGTCACAAAAAAAATAGTTCCACATTAAACTGTTTCTTTAAATACTTTCCTATTGAAATTATGAGAAGAACTAAAAAAATAATCGAGAATGTGATATTTTTAATGTTGGAAATTGAAAACAATGTGCAACAGCAACACAAAAACTGATTTTTATTTTTTTATCATTAAAAAATTAAAAAAATAATATGCAAGAGCAAAAACTAAGATTCAATTTTATTTACCTCAATGACAGTTTTAATCCAATTCTTATAACAATAAAGTTACAACTATATGCACTTACATGTTCAGTTCGTCCATCCATTTATCGAAATGTATTTTAAACCACACTATTTCTTCATGGCGTTTGTATCAAATGCTAACCATTCTGACCTAAAACACGATTAACGAAATCGTAATCCTGTCGGAGCGAGTTATTTTATTCCTATCGAAGTTAAAAAATAGATGGATGACAAAAACACAATCCGAAATACGTTTTGTATTCGTTCAAAGCTATACAAATATCGAATGATTATGTTACTGTTAAAAAACCACCACGTCCAAATTCCTGTCCCTAAAATCCACAGAGTCTTGCTTAAACTAGATATGTTCCGTCAGAGAAATGACGTCACACGAGAAACGTCATAAATTGCGTTATCAAGTGAATGAAAATTAGAATACTTAAAGCCGGTTCGTTAATATGATTTCAAGAAGATGCAAAGTAGGATGATATGTTATATAAACGATAACATTGACGATGCGTCTCAATAATGCGTCACCCTTGTGCAGTCTATTGGAAAGGTTACACTAAAGTATGCGTCACAGCGTTCGTAGGAATACACTACTTCCTGTTGACCGGAGAAAGGAAAATTTATTCGACCCTGCTTTATTTGGTCAGTGTTTGCAACAGAGGCAGGAAAAAGTTCGTACTAAAGCAGTCTACGGCGGCCTTGTCATCACATCCGGTGGAGCCGTTGATCGTGGAGCACTGGAGCACGTGGCTCTCCCAGCCGTCGCAGGCGATGTCGCTGAAGAGCACCGGAACTTGCGACATAACGGTGCTGATGTTCGGTCGTGTGTTTCTGCAATAGAGCGATCGAGCTAGTGCGTCTTTTTGGTTTCTTAATGAAGTTAAAGAATAAGTTAACCCATCGGGCACAGCATATCATGTTGGGAGTGCGATGATATACATATAACAAATAATATAAGAAATGTATTCGACGTGTGTTTCTTAATATTATTTCCTGCCTCAGAAGTGACGAACGTGTAAAAATGTAATGCTTAATTATAATTATTATTTCAAATGATTGCCACCAATTAGTTACTTTTTGAACCACATTTCATTTCCATGAATACTATTGATGTTACAGTATTTGACCAATAGAAATTGTTCTTACCTTGAGAACATTATTTGATTATAATTAAGGTTTAATTAGCGGAATGATTTATAAAACAACAAGAGATGTGTTTGTCAGAAACACAATGCCCCCTACTACGCCGCTTTTTTATCTTTGACCTTGAAGGATGACCTTGACCTTTCACCACTAAATAATGTGCAGGTCCATAAGATACACATGCACGCCAAATAAGAAGTTTCTATGATCAATATTGCAAAAGTTGTGAGCATTTTTCGAAACCTAAACGATAAGTGTGACGGAATTTCAGACAGACGCACGGACAGACGGACAGTGCGATCACTATATGCCCACCTTCGGGGGCATAAACATAAGGGAACAATTGACGGTATCTTATTCAAAATGTACGTGTTTCAGACTCATTCAAATGTCTGAACTCACTGGAAACCCGCCATTGAGCACAAAATGGCGGCCGCGTTCGTGTTAAAACCGGAAGCACACACGGACCACTTCTTGCCATTTCCGGTATGGATGAAGACTTGTCCACTAAAGTTTCCGGGGTTGCTTAGAGACACCGAAAAACCACCTAGTATAGGGAAATAAAAGCAAATTTACCCAGAACAAACGTAAAGTCATGCTTCGAGGTATTATTAAAATGAATATACGATGGGGTTCGATTTGAGGTTGGAAAGTCGTTTGTTCGACGACTACTCAGAGTGCTTTTCAAAGAAATATTTACTGGGTAAAATTCACTTTTTTATATAATTGAATACACAAATAATAACATTGTAAATTGTGTTCTCATATATTTCATTTCCTCAAGAAGTGTCATCTGTGCCGACGTCCAATCATAAAGTAATTGTAAATTTATTTAAACAATTGATACTTATAATAAATAAAAAAAGATTCACTTAAAAAATGTAATAAGCAACACGTGAATCTATGGAAAACAGTTTACTCCTAAATCGAGCTTAATCCCCAATCCCCTAAATAAAATATGTAGGGATAATGTACAATGCGCGCGCATACCGGAACAGTCGATGCCCACCGCATGCAAGCGCGTCTTGCTGCAGTTGGAGATGTCGTAGTCTATGAGGCACTGACCCAGATTCCAGACGGTGTCGTTACACATGACTGACCCCGCGAACATCGACGTCAGACGTGGTATCGGGTAGCTCGTCACGTTGGCGTTGTCTGCTCTAAACGGGTACAATATCACAACGCAGAAAGAAATAAAGGCGGTATGACGGAATTTCAACAAAAGTGTCAATTCATATATGAACATGTTTATTGTTATGAAAATGGCTAGCTTTATCATGAACACATCTCCGCGGACATTAGCAAATTTTCTTTAGTAAAAACCCATAGAATTTTCTTTTACTAGATAACGTGCCTTAATCCTAAATTGTGTTCGTTTAACATTAACTTTTGCTTGCAATTAATGGTGTTGCGGCAGTTTATTTAACCGAGGATATATTTATAGCAACACCGATGATGCTATTATCACAACCCACTATTTATGTTATCAGTATCATCACAAATGACCGAGTTGGTTCATAATACAAAAGTCAGTGGCTCGATCCCAGATGGGGTTAATTTTTTCTTTCTTTTTTTTATTTCTTTAATTGCATACTTGTTTTAAACTTGAGCTCTTTAGTCATGTTGATAGCATTTATCAAATTAAAGCAGTTAATCACATACTTCAAAACATGCTGGAATCTGTGAACAAATCCCTGTAAGTTATTGATGATTAAGGTCGAGTTTTATACTGTTTGGTCTTATGTTTGTGATTAAATATTGTATTATTGTTGTGTTTTTTCATACGCTGTTGTGATCCCAGTTAAGATTGTAAACAATTTATAATGTGTATGCCTATTTCTATGTACCGGTACTTGGGTTTTGCCTAATTGCTGTATTTTATGAAATTTGACAGAGATGGTAGCGATTGTTAAAAAACAAAATCTCTGTTAAAAGTGCGGTGATCCTTTTTTTTCCTTAATTACATTTGTGTGCGTTTATATCATCAACATTTCAAGATATTGCATATTCGCCAAACGTTTTAAAATACAAACGAAAACGGAATTTGAAGCTTTTTTTTATTTTTGTTTCATGATGACGACACGTAGATATTTGAGCAGTTTCGCAGAATTCTTTTTGACAGAACTTTTTTTTAATTCCATTTATGTGATTAAAATAATAAAAAATAAGGTTTTTTTAGGGTGACAAAAATAATTATAAAAAATAAATTTCTTCAAATTTAACTTGTGTATTTCATTTGATCGATAGTGTGTTGTTAAATTAAATGGTGTATGATGTATCTCAGCTTATATAATATCTACATGTTGCCAATTTTATAGGTTATTAGTTTTTTTACGCAATAAGAGATTTTTCAGTTTTAATGAAAAAGAACATGTTATATGATGTTGAATACAATAAAAAAAGGTTGGTGACCCTATGTTTTTATTTTATTTTTCATATAGTATTTGTTTGTTTAACTTAAATATAAATTTCGAACAAAATCTATTTAATGGAAATAAATCTGCCAAACAGCAGCAACACCGTATAGCTACAAAGTTATTTACTAATTCGTAGACACAAGTATATATTAAAATTAGCAAAACATAGTTTTACTTCAAAATTCAAAACGTGTAAGTTGATATGCGTTTTGTCAATACTGGCCCCCACACATTGTCAAGTAATTTTGAAAAACATTGAGGTGGGAAAATTTAAAAATGCAACTTTGATTTTGAAATCGTATACTTGATATATAATTAAGGAAACAGCAACATCCATAACGTACGAATATCGAAGAGTCTGACAGACGACATTTGCGTACGCTGGTTCCCAGCTATCGTAGCAGACGCTTCCCCACCCACCGTTGGACCGCAGCTCTAGTCGACCGTTCCATGGACCCGGTCCGTCAACAAGCCGGACACCAGACAAACCTTATACAATGACGGCATTAAATTAATACATTTTGTATTTTAATACATGTTAAACGTGTCAATCAATTTTAGCAATCGATAGTAATACCCGATGCTTTATATAATTGATAATTACTTATTTTAAGTTATTTCCTCGTCGAAAAAGTAATGTTGCAATGTTTTAAACTGTGACCGCTGAATATTTCTAATTATTATACCTCACTTTTATTCACAATGCTAAACTCCCATGCCTATAGACATCGTGACATAGAAATACTGTCAGACCCAGCTGGAAACAAATTACTGTCCAAAAAATACTGTCGCCCGCTACCATAGCAATCACGTGCGGATGTTCGTGAAATGACGTCATTTTTTAACGAAATGACGTCATTAACACAGTTTATTTTTTGTGATAAGAAATGGACTTCGTTTTAACCAGTGTACTTTTAATATTGTTATTAAAATAGTAATGGTTAGTCCGGGGGTTGTTCATTGCTGAAATTAAATACAATTATTATCCCCATGCTTTTAAAAGCGTGGGGATATTGTTGAATATTATAATTGTTCATGGTTCATATAAATTGTTCATGTTTTAAAAGTTATTTCGGTATAATTAAATAAATATTACATGTCTGACAGGGTGACAGTAAATTTGTCAACTTTCGGAAAAATACTGTCAACCACGGCTTCGCCTCGGTTGACAGTATCTCCTCATGTTGACAATTTTACTGTCACCCTGTCAGACATGTAATATTTATATACTGTTGACCGGGCAATATTTTTAATTATTATACCTCACTTTTATTCACAATGCTAAACTCCCATAGGCCATCGTGACATAAAAATACTGTCAGACCCAGCGGGAAAAAAAATACTGTACAAAAAATACTGTCGCCCGCTACCTTAGCAATCACGTGCGGATGTACGTGAAACGACGTCATTTTTTGACGAAATGACGTCTTTAACACGGTTTATTTTCTGTGATAAGAAATTGATTGTGTTAACCAGTGTACTTTTATTATTGTTATCAAAATAGTATTGGTTGTTCATTGCTGAAATTATATCGGCCTTGGGCAACAGTTCTTAAGTCATCCCTGATACCTTGGGACAACAGTTTTGACTGTTCACCGCGCATCCATGAAATAACTGTATACTGTTTGAGCTAGAAAAACAGCGCCTTAAAACAAACACCCAAACAATTTACGATATTCTCCCCTGTTTTATATAACAACACGAATACAGAAAGAAAGCTTACTTATAGCGGTTGGGTTACACTCCACTCCCGCTGTGTGATATACGCCACATGTTTCGGTATGAAATCGCGTCAGCAGACGACACATTTCGATGTTTCCCTCACTTCCGGTGCATTCGGGTCTGATCTTGAAGGGGGAAGCACCAAATCCAAAATGGCTGCTGTTATAAACGACAGGCGCTGGATTCCTGAAAACATAAATAGTTGACAATAAAAATTGACATCTAATAAAACCGTTATAGATTTAAGATTTGTTTTACGTATTGCTTATTAACAAATCAACTGCACAGCGGAAACAAAGTGAAATGTAGCCTTAAACTACCAGAATCCGAGTTCTCGACAGATGGCGCTACCGTCATAGTTGTCGAAATCGTCATCACAATATGTGTAGCGACTTAATCCTTGCTGAAACCCAATAGTGCCTTCGCTGCTGCCTGATCCGCCAAGCAGAATTTTAGAGTTTTTAACTGGAGAAGAAAATTGAATTATAACGTGAGTGTAAACGTTTGCGACTGCATCACAATATGTAGAAATTAAGTTTTTATTTTACTTTATCCTTGCATAACATAGAGTTTACTGTGAAATGTGAATGACACACTTTCCAAATCACTTGTATTAGATATAAACTGTAAATATGTGCATAAACATTCCGCATTTTGGCAAGTGAATATGATGCAATCTGTTGGTACAATGTCAGTCCTAACCAAACACCGAATACATTTTCTTCATAAAACCTGAAGAACTGGTTTATCCTAGATAGGAAAGTCTATCATTTTCATATGCACATATTCGAAACAGCAATTATTGAAAACACATTTCTGTATAAAAGTAAAATACAGCCGAGAAATTATTTAAAAGCACAACACTCCTTCTTACAATCACAAATGACGCCGGCGTCACGAGAGTGTTCACAGTTGACGCCACCGCTCCAGTCGACTGCGCAGTCTCTGACGTCACTGACATTGTGGGAGCACCTGACGTCAGACATCGCGACGGAGCCCTCTCCGTTACCGAAATACGACGCCACGACGGCTTTTCCGACGACGTCACTGAAGATTTAATAATTAATGAATTAATTAACTAATGCGAGCATACTTGTGTACTTCAGAAATAGTGTCCGTCTAACCGGCATATGATATATGGAGCACTTATACCGCCTTGCTACATGCCACATATGATATATGGAGCATTAATACCGCATTGTTACATGCCACATATGATATATGGAGCGCTTATACCGCATTGAAACATGTCATATATGATATATGGAGCACTTATACCTCATTGCTACATGTCACATAAGATATAGGGAGCACTTATGCCGCCTTGCTACACGCCACATATAATATATGGAGCACTTATACCGCCTTGCTACATACCACCTATGATATATGGAGCACCTATACCGCCTTGATGGGGCACTTATGCCGCCTTGCTACATGCAATATATAATATATGGAGCAGTACTAACGCCTTGCTACATGCGACATATGATATATGGAGCACTTATACCACCTTGCTGAATGCCACATATGATATATGGAGCAGTTATACCGCATTGAAATATGTCATATATGATATATGGAGCACTTATACCTCATTTCTACATGTCGTATATGATATATGGAGCACTTATACCGCCTTGCTACACTCCACATATAATATATGGAGCACTTATACCGCCTTGCTACATACCACCTATGATATATGGAGCACCTATACCGTCTTGCTACATTCTACCTATGATATTTGGAGCACTTATGCCGCCTTGCTACATGCAATATATAATATATGGAGCAGTAATAACGCCTTGCTACATGCAACATATGATATATGGAGCACTTATACCACCTTGCTACATGCCACATATGATATATGGAGCAGTTATACCGCCTTGCTAAATGCCACATATGATATAAGGAGCACTTATACCACCTTGCTGTATGCCGCATGTGATATATGGAGCAGTTGTACCGCATTGCTACAGGCCGCATAGGATATATGGAGCACTTTTACCGCCTTGCTACATGCCACCTATGATATATGGAACACTTATACCGCCTTGCTTCATGCAATATGAGCTAGCTTTTACAGCGACGGAATACGGTGTCGGCCTGGGAACCGGGAGAGCCCGGAAACAATCCTCATTGTTGTTCTTTCTAGCTAGCTTGCTCAGTGAGTGGTTACAGGCACTCGTCTATAGCTCGATACTGACCTTCAGAACGATCACCGCAACAGCGAATGACTGATTCCATATCTCCATAATGACCTTTCCACGTTTTTTTTTGTGGTAGCATACGGCAGATTGCGTTTCTTTAAAGTTGGTACCGACCTTTTTAAACGATAAAAATGTGTGCATACGCCATATTCAACAAAACGAGACGGATCTTTTAAATTGGTACCGAGTAAGAATACGACGTGTTCCACCATATGTCGGTACTGACCTTTCAAACGGGTACTGGGTGAGCATACGGAAGATCACAGTAGCGTCCGTATCGTCCCAGCCAGCGTCACACACCGTCCCCCATTGGCCATCGCGCAGCACCTCGACACGCCCCTCCGTACTGTGAGCCCCGCCCACCAGTCGCAACTGCAAGCCCTCTGAAACATAAATACGTCTGGTTAAAACAATGTATCCAAAGACCGATAACTCATCCTAACCAAACGAAATTGCATTTTTGTGCTCTAGAAAAGATCAAAAATAGAGTTACCTGTATTGGTATATGTTACAGTTGGTGATAATTATGTCCTCTCAACTCTTTTTACGTCAGCGAATATTTTAACGACTGCATAAACCTCTTTGTCTTTAGTTTAATACCAATGTAATAACTCAACTTTCTAAGTATGTTACCTTCACTTCTATCGTATAATCTATACAAGCAGCTGCGCTATCGCCAGCAGCATCATCAGCTGAACCACCGCCGCGACATGCAACATCATGATGGAATCAATTACATAGTAAGAGCGGATTGTATCACAAATACATTTTGTAATACAATCAAAACAATAAATAAAAAATGCAATCGTTAGCTTAAACAGTAACAACGACCGTTGTGGACGTGGATCATTTTATCTGAAAAGCTCACCGCATCTAAGTCCGACCGTCTGCGCAGACGGACACGTACTATGGAACACAGAAACGCACTGGCTGACGTCACTCTCGTCTCCGAGGCACGTGATTCGGTCTATGAACGCGGAATGAGACGACAAGTGCCCGAAATAGTCATTGTAAAAAATCTGATGTGGTGCGTTTCTAGGAAAGAAATCAATCATTTGATTTAAAACAAAAAGAAATGGAAAAAGTAGATATTTATTAAAAAGTTATCCTACTTTTGCTACTGCTGCTGCTACTGCTGCTACTTCTGTTTTTTATTTTATTATTTGTATTCTATTATTTTTTTATAAATTATTACTTTATCATTATTTGTATTTCTTTTATGGATTTTTTTGATTTGTTACACTAGTGACCCATAAAAGTAAATACAACTTATGTTTCACATAATTCAGCTACTGCTTTTCATAACAAAACGAGATGATGAGGAACAAAGTTTCTAGCCTCCATATATTACCGTCCAGTGTAACCAAGCATTCTACAGATGACGTCAGCACTAACGTCACTGAAGTTGGCGTCACAAATGGTCCGCCACTGTCCGTCCACGTTCAGTTCTATCGTGCCCTCCCAAGGGCCGCTTCCGCCCGTCAAGCGAACGTCTGTTGGGGCTGAACGTTTTTTACGGAACATAATTTAACGATGAGTTAAGCAAAACAGGTACAACACTCGATTGTCCACCGATGAAAGAGAAACAATCATTGTTGAAGAATATACAAATCAGATTCGGGTGAAAAAAAAACACTACAACATCTGAACATAATATTTAAATATACGTAGGTGAAAATCTACATGTTTTGGGGATGGTTTCCAGTCATTTGAAGTAAATAAATAATTATATGTTTTGTTCGAGATAATTTTGAATTTCATGTAAACTGGCTTTATTAAATACGCATGTGAAGTTGTGTTTTAATAGGGTCTTACCACATGAAATAGCGACGTCGTTGTCATGGTTACAAGTATTATTATTCCATTGCACGTTGCTACAGAAACTGACATCAGTTTCGTGACCGTGGCAACCGATGTCAACCAGCCAGACAGGACCGGCACCACCACCAAAGTTCCGATTTATCGCCAAGGCACTGGAAAATACATAGTTATGGACAAACAAAAACCATAAGTGATAAATTAAGAGCGCCACTACGGGAGGCTTATCTAATTGGATGTATATAATCAAACAGAGAATACAATGCTATTGTTAAAAACAGAAATGTTGATTTGATTTAAACCTATTCATTTTAGCTTGATTGCATAGAAAGCTTTATGAACATTGCAACGTTTTCGAAACCGTTTCCTGGGTAGAACCAGTACTGTTTGTTTGTGTGTGAGATCTTAAGAACGTTTTACATTCCGTTCGCTAAACAAACACCTTATCCATAACTCCGCTGCGACCACCATAGAAATTCTTAACCACGAGACTTGGCTGAAAACAACACAAAAACGTCAAAAGACGTAATGATATTGAGAATAATTACGTCACTCACATGTTAACTGTATTTAAAACTGCTGAAATACACCACCTTTTATCGGATAGGATATTTTTCGTTTATTCGAGAATGATGATTGAATAAAAAAGGGAAACTGTTCAAAACTATCATATCCTAAAAAAATGTGGCTTTATTTACCTGTTGTTGAAGCCTGGAATTTTTTCAAAAACCATCATTTACCTGTTGAAAAACACAGCATATGTCAAGATCTTGTTCTTGTGTCTGAAGCCTGGTATATTTACAATTATGTAATTCACCTGTTATAGAAGCCCATCATTTGTCAAATGATGTTATTCGCTTATATTGAAGCATAGCAAATATGTCAAATGACTTTATTTAAATGTTGTTTAAGCCCAGCATATGTCAAATGATGTCCTTTATCTGGTGTACATGTAAAAGCCTAGCATATGCTAAATTACCGTATGTCATTTACCTGTTGTTTAAGCCCATGTCATGTCAAATAACGTCATTTACATGTTGTAGAAACCCAAAATATATCAAATGATGTCATTTACACCATGTAGAAGCCCAGCATATGTCAAATGATTTCATTTACCTGTTTTTCAAGTCCAGCACAAGTCAAATTACCGTATGTCATTTACGTCTTGTAGAAGCCCAGCATTTATCAAATGATGTCATTTACGTCTTGTAGAAGCACAGCATATATCAAATGATTTCATATACGTCTTGTAGAAGCCCTTCATATATCAAATTATGTCATTTACCTCTTGTAAAAGCAGAGCATATATCAAATGATGTCATTTTCGTGTTGTAGAAACCCAGCCTATGTCAAATGATGTCATTTACCTGTTTGTTAAGCCCATTATAATGTCAAATGACGTCAATGACCTGATGGAAAAAAACATTATATGTAAAATGATTTCATTTACCTGTTTTTAAGCCTAGCATATGACACATTATTACATTAACCTTTTGTTGAAGCCAAGCATATGGCATATGACATCAGAGTCGTTCTTAGTGAACCCCTGGGAGCAGACGCTGCCCCACACTCCGTTATGCTGCACCTCGACCCGACCAACTGAAGGTAGACTGCCACCCACGAGTCTTACGGGGGTGTGGTCTGTGAGAATGACGTCACATGTGTAATTATATATTTTTTAAATGTTCGTCATTCAACATTGGTTTGTGAGAATGACGTAACATTGTACTTATATAAAAAAATACGGTAGCCATAACAAATAGGTCTGTGAGAGTGACAACACATATCATATGTAATTATATTTAAAAAAAAACGTTAGACATTTCAAATCGATCTATGATATTGACGTCACATATATTATTATATAAATAGCATCGTTATCAATTAAAAATATATTAATGTTAGAAAATACATTTTAAGTGAGTTTTTTTTTGAAGATAAAAAATGATTCGAACCACAAATAACGCCTGCATCGTTGGAATGATTGCAAGACGTTCTTTGATTCCAAGCTGACAACGAATTCATGCACTGTTTTATATCGCGTTCGTTTCCCTGGCAACCGAGATTATCTGTCCAGATGACACCATAGCTGAGTTCTCCATACTTGGATCCCAACACTGCAATGCTATATAAATAATAATAATATCATCATCATTATCATTATCATTTTTATTATAATTATCATTATTCTTATTATTATGATTATTTTTAATATGGTTATGATTATTATTATAATTATTTTTATAATAATAATAATAATAATAATAATTATTATTATTATTATTATTATTATTATTATTATTATTATTATTATTATTATTATTATTATTATTATTATACATGTATAGGATATGGTTTTACAATGTTAGTATAAAACACTAGCAATTAAATTAAAGCTTTAGTAGCAATAAAAGTATGAGCAGAACCGATCGCTGTATAGGAATGTTATTACACCATAGGCAAAAAACATAGTATGGCACAGACAATATCAATTGTACTATAAGCTATATCAAGTATAGTATATGAAGTAGCAAGTAAAATGCATGCTATTGCACGTGTAGAAACAACTTTATTATAGTCACAATGGCAAGCGTAATGAAGGCAGTATGAGGTATAGTCAATGCTCTAGAAAGTATATTACATTAACTACATGTACACCATAACAAATTTAGCATAAGAAAAAGCAATTATATTGTAGACATTAGCAATTAAAGTTTATTTTCAGAAGGTAAAAGATAGATGCAAGTGTATAATGATGCAGTAGAAAGTTAAGTTAATGTGGTATTGATGAAATAATAGGCTCGGTAGAAATTATTGTAAGGCAGTAGTAATTATAGTATATAAAGTAACAATTGAATAGTAGGAAGAAGCAGCTATTTACATGTATATAAAAAGTAGCAATAATCGATTAGGAAATAACACTGATATAAAAGCTGTTGCAGTAACAGTATAGCACGTCTACTACAGGCTTACTTGCAAATATAGTATATGCAGAGCATAAATTAGAGTACATTGGCAATTTAAGAAAAGGCAAATATATTATTGGCAGTAGCAATTATATTCCACGAACCAGCAAGTATAGTATTTGAAACAGTAATTGTATTATAGGCAGTATCAATTAAAACATATGCAAAAGCAATTTATAATAGGCAGTAGTCATGTGATTATATTCACTAGCAAAAATAACCAATTTCTGGTAACGCACTATTTAATTAGCAGAATCAATTCAAAAATATGCTGAGTAGATAGTGTAGACAGTAGTTATTATCGTGAAGCACATTTACCCGGATTGAAAGCCCAGCATACGACACACGACGGTGGCATCGGAATCGGTGAAGTGTTTGTCACAGACAGTCCCCCATAGTCGTTGAGAGGAATCAAACATGTCCACCGTTCCCTCGTAGTTTCCCTTGCCTCCGATCAATCTGACACGAGTTAAATCTACAAAATAGGAATCAATGCATGTCGCAAAGACGTTCATCTTTGAAATTAATCTTGGAATACCATGTCTGAAATACAATACAAGATAACTTTGATGCTTGATTATGTTACTTCTCGTACCCAATAATATAGTATGTGTGTGAGTAGGATTGCATATGACGTATTCATGCAACGTAAAACATACAATATAACATGAGTTATATTTAGACGTATACTCATTTGTTTTACTTGCAGAAAGATGTTATTATGATTGATTCTTGTTAGTTTTGATCTTCATATCAATCATTGTAACAAGCATAGTATTATTTTAATAATAAAGCTGTGGATTCGCGATGTGTGCATTGTCATATAATGTCTGAGCCATACTTGAAACTCTGAGCAAGTTACGGTTTTAATAGATTAAAAAACAAATATTGTTCATTTTTGTCATTTTCAAAATCAAAACCGATATACAAACGTCCTCATTAACTTACAGCATCTCACCCCAGCGTCTTCGGTATGGCCACAGTTGTTGACGCCCCACCCATTAAATGGGCATAAACCAATGTCGCTTTCTCTTCCTGTGCAATGAACATCATCCATGGAAATATTCCCTGTGCCTGAGCCGAAATGCGCAGTACTGAATGCCTCGCCACTGTAAAAAAAAATGTATTAAGCTGCAACTCAATTGGCGAAGTTTCAGTTTTTTAAATGACCACGCGGAGGCAACCAACATCATTCTGCGCTGATTGGTTTGCGGATATTTGTCGACACTACCTGTACATCGATTGCGACGGTGAGTTATTTGAACAACTTTGAAAGATGACATTTCATTTGACGTAGTCGACGTCGTTCATCGCAGTTGCCGTTCATCGGGTCAGCAGTGATGTAAAAAAGTACTGATCTTTGCATATGCGATGCGGACTGTTATTACGAGTGATATATAGAAATGTTGCGAACACTTAAGCTGTGTATTCGTGTCATTTGGGTTACTGTTATATAAAAGGTCAGCTTTTTATAACAAAACATTAACTAGTTCTCGGTCATCCCTCGTAGGTTTTGTTCTTAGTGTTCATACGTATTGCTGACTGGGTAAACATTGTATTTTATAACGTCAGGGTCAGGCGTACTGACAATTAATAGATTGTATTTCGACCAGTATTTCAATTTTATCTTAGTTCAAGTTTGATCAAAGCAATTTAGTTAAATATTTTCCAACTACTGTACTAATCGGATAGCATTCATTGCATTACAGCTTGGAACTTATTTAGACGGCAAGGTTCAAAACAATCAATAAAAAGCAAGAAATAGAGTGAAAATTGACAATGTTTTTAATGTTTAAGAAATTAACTTAATAGGTAAAAGCTTTTTTATGAGATAAAATTATATTTTATATTTTGTTTTAGAATAAAACCTCCATTTCATTTAAAATGGCCGAATAGCCACCATTAAGTGTCATGGAGAGCTCATTTCCGGCTTTTGTGTGGGTGTTTTGAACGCTGCCTTCTTCGAAGCTGTAGACAACGTTAATATATTAGGTTAAATCTTATTGACTCACTTCTTGGCTACGAAAAGGCTCGGTTCGCCGTGCTTATTTCGCCCCTTNGTGCGAATAGAATGTGTACTCAACCACACGCGTGGTATGAAACGTTATGCCGCGAATAGAATGTGTACTCAACAACACGCTAGGTATGAAACGTTATGCCATACATCGATTTAGTCCAGAGGCATCACTTGTCATGATGTGTATCGGAACAATACGATATATATTCACAGAGTATTGTTTAATAATCCGATTTCACAGATGTTCTCTGTATTTTGGTCGATTAGATGTCCTCTAAAAACGATATTTTCATATTGAATTGTTGTATTTAATTATTGGACATCGGCTGAAACAATTCACATACTACCATTAAGATGTATATTCACCGAGAAGGGATCGTGAGAATAAACACGTGTGCAACTTGTCTTTTATAAATATTAAATTGCAACTGAAAAGATAAAAAAGCGTGTTCTGGTAAATATATTTGACCGTATCTATCATTGCTAACAAAATATATTTATAATACTTACCCGGCGTTGTGACACACGCTGCAGGGGTTAGCAGTCCGGAGATGTAGTAAAGTACAAGAAGGTATATCTAAAATGTGTATTATATTTCGAGAGATTTCAAACAACATGAGGTGAATTAAATGAATTAATACATATATAGAGATCGACCTATTTTTTAAGCATAATATAAGCCAAACTTCCAAAGAGGAGACAAATTGAATAAAACTTACCATCGTGCTTGCTTTCTTTCTAAACCGTTACGGTGTGTCTGCAATTCATGCCGTGACATACTTGTAATTTATCGACATTAAGTTAAATATTGTTTAAAGAAAAGTTTGGTTCGTGTCCGAGAATATCGCAAATGAGTGTAAATATCTTTCTGTTGACACGAAACTCTAATTTATCTTATTATTTTTTTAGGTTAAGTCTAAGATGTTAGTGGTGAGACTGTTTGATTTCAAAAAGAAGAAAGTAAAGATGCTTAGAAAGCCAAGAGTAACATGGTCGCCTTCGATTTTCTATGAACTTTCCTCTACACGGTCAAGTCGGTAATTAAAGAATGGTGCAAGTTTGTAATCCAAGGTTGTGAATAGAAAATATTGAACTTGCAACATTGGTTAATACGTTTTAATACATGCAATTACATATTGTATATTCAATTTTCATTCAAATACATTTATGTTCGCATTTTGCTCCTTATAACCAAAGGCATGCATTTGTATATATCGTATGTAATATTTAAGGAATTCCATACCACATGGTACTTTTAAAGTAAACACTTTATTGGAAATGTGTGTGCTTATAATGTTACCGTGAATTAGTTTTCTCAGTTAAGGGAAACCGTCTAAGATGTACAAAAGAAGAGTGATGTGAACAAGATTAATGATGGGTATAAATTGTTTTCAACTCCATTAATTCCGAAATGCCAACGTAATTGAATTGAAACGTTGGCATGAATCACACACTGAGAATGAAAATACTCGGGATTAAAAAACAAAAACACCAATTATTTGTGAGTATAATCAGCACCCTCGATACATTTTCTAATAAACACATTTGCTCAATATGAGTGAGGGGACGAAATGTGTGTGGATATAGGAGGTAAGGCATTTACACATATTTCAATTCAACGTTTTCCAATGGATACTCATTTATAATTAGTTTTAGGGAACATTTAAGGTAGCAGTGATAATTACTTTTATTTGAGGTCAATTCGTTTTGATATGTTTTAAAATAAATTAACATACATTCACACTCAAAACAAATACAAATTGAAAAATAAGTCACTATATTAGTGAGAAATAATATTAGGAATTGTTTCTTTTTTTTTGTTTCAATATTTCATTAATCAGAATTAAATAATATTTAAAATTAATCAAGTTAATATTTTGTTAAAATAAAAACTCTTGTTTTATTGTTTGGCCTCTGCAAGTTCGTATGTTCATATTGCGAACCTTATCTTCCGTACTGTATACGTTATCTGAATAATGGTTTGTTCCATATAGGGATGAACTAGAATGTGATGAAATCTCCGTCAGTGTTTACATGCGTCTGTATGTACTCAAATATATTGTAAAAAGACATTAACGATGTGTTGAACGAATTTAAAATATTGGTATTTATTGTCTTTTACTCAAGGACATTTAGACTATTATCAACCACAGACAAAAGGTTTTAAATGTTTGAAATTTAAAGGTGGACAAATCCGTTTTTCTGTTTAATCTCCCTTAATACATTTCATTGGGATTGTTTTCAAACTTTTAAATTGTCTGCAAATCAAAGGTAAACAAATCATTTTCTTGTTTAACCTCAACGAATAAATTTCCCTGTGACTGTTTTAAGACCGATAAACCTTTTTTGTTTCAATCCTACTCGAAACAAAACTGAGTAGATGTTTTTGGTTTCCAATTAAAGCCTTAGTGTGGCTACGATGCTGCAGGCAGCTATCTCTATTTGCTTAAGTATGACTACGAAGCTACAGTTACTGTCTCGAGAAAACTAAAAATGGAAAGCAAAGTAATACATTGTACTTTAGATTATTTTATTTTCGTTGATAAATAACATCTGGCATTATCGTTTGATCTTTAAATCGTGGATGTTCTTATTACAATGTCTGATATGACTAAACCGTTCTTTGGACATTTTGTGGTTGAGAGAAATATATTCGTAAATAAGATGGATTTTGTTTAAGCTATTTTGCAACAAGTAAGCATATGCATACATACACAAGAGCATAACATGATTAGATTTTAAATTAAGGTTGAAGTTTTACAGAGACTTGTTCACATTTATGTAAATTGATAAAATTAAAAAAATAAAAAATCTTTCAGATCCGCATTTTATCGTTGTAATTATGATATTTGCGAGGAAACAGTAATACTGAACATTAACCATGCTCTAAAATATCCATTATATGAATCTGTTGACGATTTTTAAACATGAAAATTATAAAGCGGTATAAACGCGAAACGTTTCAATAATTTGGAAATTTCTGTTGCTGTCGTTATATTTTGTGACATTACTAGGATTGCTAGACTTTTACTCGAAGGGTCAGTGGTTTGCGTCCCGGTCTGGATTACTTTTTTTTCTTTCTTTACTTTTTTCTTTCTTTGCTTTTTCGTCTTGTTTAATACAGGAGCTATTTAGTTCCTATGTTTAAATTTATCAGTTTAAAGCATTAAATGAAAAATTTCAAAACATGCCAAAATCCCTTTAACACGAACGTGTTTTACATTTATAAATGTAGATGGGTTGGTGTAGAAAAACAAAAGTAACTACATATTAATAGTTAAAAACATGGTAAGTAGCAATAGACTCGTCGCATGATGCGCATATAAATGTTGTAAATAAGTTATAATCAATGTGGTTCAAACGATATTTAACATGTACTTATAATAAGTGGTATACATCTTAAATGTATTTAAAGTAAGAAAGTGGAGGCGGTCGTGGCAAGAGACTCATGATGACTTTAATAGTTTACAGAACGACTGCATCGCTTAAGCTGTCATCGTTTATTGTTATTGTGTTTAGCATTTCTCCGATTCACACGCGTTTTGGATTATATCTATCTATCGAATTGTATATGTAAATGCTAACGAGGTTTAAATAAGTCTGCATGAACACCTGCTAATCCCTTAAAAACCTCGTATAGTTTTCGGCTAGTTGACGGAATTGTTCTTAAATGTATGAAGAATGCATGCAGCAAGCGTTCAGATTACATAACAACTTTAATACTACAAATTAAACAATGACTTCGAAATAAGATTAGCCGAAACATTAATGGGACAATTGTGTTTTGTTATTAATATGATTGCAATCTAAGTTTACTAAAATAATATCAAGGCGGCAAAATTGAGATCAAAATCTGCATAGCAATGTATTTGAAACATGAAAAAACATGTAATTTACCGAAAGACTTGATACGCCATATTCAACAACTTCGATACGTTCAATGCATATATCAGCAAATAAAAACCTGGTTTTTGAACTTAGTTTTATTAGCGCCAAGTCAATCCTCTTGAACCAATATCTTTCGATGATAACTCCCTAATAGCTCTCTCAGACAGACGTTACATAAAATGATTGAAGTGCGATCATATTCAAATTAAAAAATATGTCTTTCTATTACTATGCTCTGATAGCCCATGGACTGAGTAAGATTAATGCGTTTGGAAACACTGACGATTTTTTATTCCACTGTGAACAGCTGTTTTGGCGTCGAAGAAATTTCCGGTAACACGTTTAACCTATAAAATCCGACATGACGCTGCAGCTGAACGGAGGCGTCTATTTAATAAGGTAACCCTTTGCACGAACTGACACTTTACTTTATATGTAAAACAATTTAATTATAAACATATATTTCCGTCCTATATTTCCGTAAAATATACGTATAATATCAAGAAGGCATAACAAATGAAGTCCATATCGAACAATATATATCAAGCAAATTATTAAACCCCCAATCTCATCCACTAACCAAATTGAAATCTAAATTTGAACATGTTTAGAGATACTTAGTAAACCAGTTAGCTCACTGTTGTGTAAATTGCGTTAAACCATCAACTGATTAAAGGTATTGTTACAAAATCCAATTAAAATTGTATTTACCTTGTTTACGGCTTCAAGACAAATTAAGCAACTATTACATAAGTGTTATGTAAATTGAGGTCGAATATTGTTACAAAACTGAAAGCCTTTATTTAGGTTATTGCATCATGTTATAAATAGCTATATTTAGAACACTCACGTATAAAGACAACTTCCTGTTTACCAAAAATGGCAATACAATCGCATGCCAACCATTTAACCAATCATATTACATGTTTAAAGTCACGTGAAACCGCTCAGATTAAACTGGGCGCATTCATTGCAGTGCGGCCTGTGGTACGATGATGAGCTTAGCGTTCCGTTACATGTTTAAAACAAATATCCGGATGTTTCTTCTGTAAGGTTTATATTGTTTATCTATACAGATTTAACTTGTTTAAAGCAACGACTTGTTTCAAATAGGAACATATGCAACTTCAGATCTCCAATAAGAACACAACGGGTTTTCTTCTAGATGACATAGAAAGACGTGTCCAATATCCTGCAACAGGTAAACTTTATTTCCGTTTCTTTTTATGAGTAAAATTAAGTTAGCATTCTTAAATGTAATAATTTAATTTAATTCCATGCTTTATGAACATATTCTCTGAAATGATTTTCAACACGTGTGCTTTTAACTACGCCATGTAACTACGGTACATTTAATGTATGTTTTGTCACAGTCCACTATAGAGAATGATCAAAACGATAAAATGAAATAAGTGATTAACAGTCATTTGTTTCCACTAACATCGCCAACTTAAAAGGGAAGGTAGGTTGGCTTAACTTATTTGAGTTATTAATTGTAACTATTCCCGCCATTATTAAGAATATGCGATATCATGCAGATAACGTCACAATCCCTATGTAACATTATCTTTGTAATTATGTTTCTTCAATTTGAAGTGTATTTATCGAATATGTTCGCATGATGTAAACAGTATCGCAGTATAATGTACGTTATTGTACGTATGATCGAATTTTGTAACCATGATCGAACACTCAACCTGGCATGCCAAAAGAAAAGTTTAAAGGTTGTCACAAACAATAAGCGTTGGTCGGGTTAGTAGAAAAAAAATAGGTACAAATCGCAAAAGCCAATAATTTACATAAATAAATAAATCATTAATGAATGTCTACAGATAACATACCATTGTGTCTTCTTCAGTCGTTTTCGGCAACGCAACTAACATTGTCTTGCGTGTTGAAGTTAAACCCTTCCAATAGTCTAACTAATCATCTAAAAACCGATTCAATTTAGCCCAAACAATCAAGCTTCGATTAATTAGGTAGAATCTTTTATCGTTTTTTCTTGTTTGGCATTAAAATAAGTGCCATAGATTGCGACCGAGTCGTAATGCATAATGTTAGACTATGCATTCCGTTCAACGCTCCGACAAGTTGGTTTTTGTCCGTCCGTAAGGATCACACATACACTATATTGTTTCAATGTTTCCAAACTGACGCATCAATATGTCCTATTCACATGTATATTTTAACATCTAAATGTTAGATGTTGCTTCAAAAATGTAACACATATTTATGTTTTTGCGTATATTGTGGTTCGAAAAAAACATCATTGTTTCTTAAGAAGTTTTATTAATTCCTTATGAACGATAAAATCTTCCAAAGCAACAAATACTCTGCCTTCGAACAAACGTGTGGCGTATGTCACTTTTGGCCTTGTAAGTTGAATAATTCCTACAATGTTTTAATCCTTTAATGCAAATTTTAGAATACACATCTTACAAAATTAAAAGCATCAAATATGGCTCAATCTTGATTAAACATGTGTTTTCATTATCTAAACCTTGACTCTCATTCAGAATTTCTGGACAGTTTTGTTTGTTGATAAAGGAGCATGTTGTTTTATTAAAAAATAATGACTGTTAATTTTTTACGATTTTGTATCAATTGTAACATTATTGTGAGCTATAATACTGTAAATTGATAGTTAACAATTCAAGTCATTTTGCAATATTGGTTTGTGTTAATTTTACTGAAAGAGTAAGGGACAACATAAGAAGACACTCTTTTAGTATTGTTATCTTACTCAATACATGTATATGTTTTTAGTTTATTAAAATCATACATAATACATGAATCTTCATATAATGGTAAGTTCAGGAAGCTTTTTGGTCCAGGTAAATTTAATATTACGGCAAAAGTGGGACTTCACAAGTGGATTTTAACGTTTATGTCGAGCCTTGATAAGTAGGTCACCTTTTTTGAAAATAATTGACATGTGTTTTTGTCAATCCCTTTAGAACATGTTACACTGTGTTTTATGTGTCCTACTTTAAACAAAGATGGGTTTTAAAAAATGCTAATGATTATCATGGGCGTGCAACATTTTTTAAGTAGTGAATAATTCAATATTTTAGTTACCTGATATGAAAATGATACATGAATGATACAGTTATTTCTATGTAAAAAGCAAAAACAAACAAAATGTATATATATGATTATAAAGTAAGTTCGTGTAAATATTGCAAACATTTTTTTTTGTCTTATTTGTTTTGTGATTTATCTGATCTCATAAATTTGGTATGACCAGTGAGGCCTGGTTTATTATCGGTTATAATATCATTGTTAAACACGTTAAAGGTTTGCTAAGCTGTACAGTAAAGTCACAATGACATGACTGTTTACTTAACCATTGATGTATTGCATGATTGTGAGAGGTTATCTCGAAATTCAATAAATCATAAATTGTATTGTTTGTAGAATGTTAACTTATCCACAATATTTTTTTAAGATAATCTTTCTCAGTGTATATCACTAGAAAACTTCATGTCCGTTGCTTTTCGCAGTCAGAACAAAACATGTGTCCCGACAGCGAAGCATTGTGTATATGTACTATCCGATTACAACAAAAGAAGTAATGCAACCACAGATAATACAAAACATACTATCTCGACCTGCGACTTGTTTTTTTAAAAGACATTCTAGGAAATAAGAAAAATAATTTTGGGTATTGAACAGATATATTGCAATGCATTTGTACTTAGTTATTTAATGAAAAGATCCGTTCCTGTTTAGGTTTGATTAAGGAATAAGGAACAGTTTTAATACATCAGTAAATGTATTTCTAGTTAGTGTGTTTAACGTAAAGATTTCATGTATTATTTTTCATAAAAACATTAAATAAATTTGTTAAGCTTCAATAATGACCAGGATACTCTTTCGTATTCCGAATTTGAATAAGGAAATACAAAAACAACTAGGAAAGAGGAACCATCTCACTCTTTATCTTTATTTCTATTATATACCAATACGGGACCCCGTTTTTCCCATACGGTAGTGAGTTCGAATCCGTCTCGAGTTAAATTTCTTTAATTTGTTTCGGCACGTCATTTAATTTGTTAAACGTTGCATATGTCCAGACTGTTAAAACATCATAAAGCAAAATTTACATACAGTATACTGATTCAAAAGATTTAGCAATTAAATACAGTTACACCAATTCAAAATTCAGAGATAGAGCAGCCAGCAGCCGCACCAGATAACCAGTAAGGAAGCGACGATCGTAAAGAAACAGACTACCGTGAAGAAAATGAAAAGGATGTGCTTGTGTTTATCATTCCATCTATAGTAAGTACAATGATTTTCATACATATGGGACTTGCAGAGACGTAGAATCATAGAAGGCAACACTCGTTGTGAATCAAAACATAATACTGTATGTATTTTACACTGTCAGTCACTCGTTTTTAAGGTGTTAATATTTAGTGGTTGCTCTCTGAATATACATGTGTGCTGTGGTTAATGATTTTGATGGTTTTCAAACATATGTTTCAGATCGGCAGTTACACTTTAACCATTTACCTTTACATTTTTGTTTACATTATTTTTTTAATCATTCTGAAATAAAAAAAGTCTGCATCGCTTGGTGATGTTTACAGCAGTACTCATTACAGTGCCAGGCTACAATGTAAGCAACAACGGCTTTTTAATTACCCGTCTGCTTATCCCATATTAACCAAAATTAAGTACGATAATAAAGTATAAATTTAAGCCATTTTTCAGTGCAAAATGGTGAGTGGTGGCGACCGCTTCATGAGATTACGATTTATGAAGAGACTATAAAACTCACTTTGGTTAAAAGAGGTAATAAATAAACATAGTTAAATAAAGTTTAAAATCCGATCTTTCCACATTTGGAAAGTATGTTTGCTGTGTTACTTGAAGGTTTCTCCTTTTAGCTTAATGATCAAGGTTGCATTACATTTTACATGTTTCAGTTCAGTCTAAAATACAATACGGTGTATTGAACATACATTTAAACAAACACTTTTAGTTTGTTATTGATATGTACAGGGTTAACTATGAACGGCGTAAACTTGAACCGAAATACTTACAATAACTGTACATGGCAGATGCCCAGAAAAGAGCTCTCACGATCAACTACGCAATCGGACAATAACTTAGGTACACACAATTGTATGATCACGGCCCTACTGGTGATTCAACGGTCGATACGATCCATCTGTTTTAGGATCCTTTTATCTATATTTCTTAAAAAGAGTAAAATAGTATTGGGCATGGTGCGTGTGTACGCAAAACATAAATAATATATTGTTAGGTTCAAAATAAATGATGACTTTTTAAACTTTCCTTTATAATACTTCCCTTTATTTAAAAATCTATAATCGTATGTTTGCAGTAAAGTGGTTTGTGGTGTGTTGTTATTCATTAAAACTCGACGAAACGTTACGTCAACATCAATGTCGTTTCACTGGCGCTCGAATAATAAATGTAAACTTTTGACTAAATATGCAATCCTTATTTTTTCAACGGATTAAGCAACGGTTTTCAGTTTCATGATTTAGAACAATTTTTTTTTTGAATATTTCAAAACTTAAAACCAAAATTTTTGTCATTTAACCTAGTTTTTACACAGCCAGACTCAAACATATATATATTTATATATGGAACATAATATCATCAACAAAACTTCGTTCCAAACGTTCGTAGATCGGAATTTCGAATCAAAGGATTAATATATATTTGAATAATAAAAAAACAATTATATCAATACCATTACAGTTCTCGTTCCCATACCTTTATATATACACAGAGATTTTTAAGTAACGGAGTGCTTTTCAATATGGAACCCTTATTGTGGGATGTCCGAAAATACCTCACCATTTAGGACACCTATTTTTCATAAGGTTATAACTGAGTTTAATATTGAAATCATATCAAAAAGCAAACACACGTATTTCCCTATTCGTTGAAAGGAACAAAGATGCCTCACAATTTAATAATAATAATATTTTTCATATTTTTGACAAATGTCATTAAACAAAAATCTTACATAACTGTTCTATTTTGAATTGTTTTAAATATTTATAACAAAGACAATGATAAAATAAAACATATTTCTTCCAAAGGCTGGAACCCAGGACTTCTTGAGGCAAAAGTTTAATTTCGACCACTACACCTAGCACGGTCTTAATTTGATATAGGTTGTTTAAACGGTATGTTGGTTTTACGCCTTTTTTGTCTAAATAATGGATGAAAAACATTGCAAGTTCTTAACAAAAATTTGATCAATGATTAACCATAAAACAAACCGTTATTTTTATACATCTTTCTTAATCAAAAGTGTAAATGTGCTTGGATGTTGAAACATAATGCATACAAACACCTTTTTGAATCTATGATTTGGAAATTGTTGTCTTGCCAAAGAGTGAACAAATCACTTCAAAGTTTAAAAATAAAATTAACCTTGCATGTAGAGATTACGACTACTTCTTCAACGACGACGACGACACTTAATACAACCAATATTACTATTATAACAACAACAACAAAAAGACTAATACTTCTATTTCTACCACTCTTACTTCTTCCACCAAGAGCATCATCAACCACAACACATCCACGATAACGACAACTACCCCTACTACTACCAATATACTGATACAGCTTTACACCTTGTACTTGAGAAGAAATATGACTATGTTAAATATATATCTATAAATACAGATGTGTTTCGAAACATGCCTATAACTAATAAGTGCCGGTAACGTAAGCACTCAGCGGTCCAACAACTTACAAACAGTCAATTATTCAATAAGTTGTGTTCCCTGCTATGAACAGGATACTTTAGAGAATAGTAATTTATATTCAAGTTGATCATGCAAACAGCAAAATCGAACAATATTTATAACTATCCTCTTAAAGTAAGTTTAAGTAAATATTGTAAAAGAGATTGTGTTTATTTGGTCCGTGATTTATCTGCTCTCGAAAAGTTCGTGTGAGCTGTGAGGCCTGGTTTATTGCTGAGTCTAGTATCATTGGTAAATACTTGAAAGATTTGTTGAGTTTTCCTTTAGAGCGTCAACGACATAACTGTTTACTTTAACAAACGATTTATTGCATTTGTGTGTGCTTTAATCCAGAAATCCCATTAATAAAAGATGTGAATTGTTAAACATTTTAACTTCCTTCTCGATTAACTTTTTTAAGATTATTGGAGTTGATGAAAAGATAACTTCATTTCAGAAATATGCCTTTGCTTATTTTCAGTCAGAACAAAAATGTGTCCCAGCACCTAAACACTTTGTATATTTGTTATTTTAATACAAAATGCCGCCTTTTGAAAAAGAAAAAGGAGAAAAGCAACCACGGATTATTATACATTAAACTACTACCCGCGACTTGTTTTTATATAAACCAAGACGAAAAATTAGGAATTTAGTATAGTACTCATTCGTTGCCTTTGAGCTCTTGGTGAGCTTTTGTGATTGCCTTTTCTGTCGTTTGTCGCTCGCCGTGCGTCGTCTTGAGAACATTCTTAAGGCTACATGTATTGCCAAATCTGCATACAAATTGATCAGAAGATTGGTTCCAATCAAATCTCTGCCGAGTTCAACATAGGGTGACGTAGGGTTTAAAACTAGGTCACTAGGTCAAATAAAAAGAAAAAAAACTTGTGAACACAATTCAGGAAACATGTATTGCAAAACTTTAACGACGCTTTGTCAGAATATTTGTCCCAATAATATCTCGACGATGTTCGAAACTCGATCATGCGAGGTCGAAAACACGGTCAATTGGTAAAATGAAAGAAAGAGCTTGTGAATACTTTAGAGGTTACCGTTATCTACAAATCATTTTATCATGGCATAGTTCTAAACTGGGTCAAGTGGGGTCAACAACTGGCTCATGAGGTATATGGGATAAGGTTTTTAAACCCCCCAGAGGTCACATGTATTGCGGAAACTTCGTAAAACTTAGTCAGACTGTTTGTCCTAGTTATATCACGAAGGTAGAAACTGATCACTATGTCAAACCTTGCTGAAAAACCTAGTTACCACTCCAAAGTCGTCCACGGTTTTCACCCAATCTTCATGACATAAAAACATTTGTTCTAATACAAATCTTGGCCAAGTTGATACTTGGGCTATTGTTGAAATAAAAATAAAACTAGTGGAGACTCTAGTGGCAAAGTCATGTTGAGACTTGGTATGAACAGTTATTGAATGTAATATCGGCTCGAAACTAGGTCAAGTGAGGTAACAAAAAACTAGCTGAGCATAAAAAAGCTTGTGAAATCTTAAGAGGCAAAATTAAATGTCCAAGCTTAATGATTCTTGGTCAGAACATGTGTAAGTATAATATCTCGTACGAGTTTGAAACTGAGCCACATAGTTAAAAAAACAACAGTTTATTGGGTTAAATACTTACTACTTTATGGTGACAATGTTGCTTTTTTACACTCTTGAACTGTGTCGATATTATGCATATAAGGTTAATAAGGTACAGGAAGGGATTTTTTACCCTTGGGGTTTGATCAGAACAAACTTGGTAGAACACAACAATATATGGTATATGCCAAATATTATTGCTATTGTTGCTTCAAAGAGGATGTTTAAGTCATTATATCAATAATGGGACCCATGGGCGTGGATAACGTTTACCTCAGGGTCACGATTTGTTTGAACTTAGTAGAGGAGCCCTAAACGATGTTACACATAAAACATTTGTTGAATTTATTTTAGGTTTGCTGACTTAACATTTTCAATGGGCCAGGACAATTTAAATAACCCTGCGACACGATCAGTCCTGTGATGTTTCGTTAAAATCTATGCAAGGCTTAAGGGGGAGATGTCGTTAAATGAAAACGTTAACGCCCGCACCTCACTATGTGCTAAGGTGAGCGGACAAATGTTAGCCAATATTTAGGCTATTGCATCAGGCTTATGTTAAGCACATACTTACATAATTATATAATTGCATGTCTACCAAAATGGCAATATGATCGTATGAAAAGCATTAAACCAATCAGATTATACTTTTAAAGTCACGTGAAAGCGCTCCGAGCAATCTGGGCATGTACACATTTTATTGCGGGGAAGGTGCGATGTCGAGCTAACGATATGTTACTTGTTTTGAACAGATTGTTGTTTTTTTATTATCAGGACGATTATTTTCTTTTGTGTATTTAGTTCATATATGCCGTGTTAACTGGTGCAAACAAAGTATTGAAAGCAACGACGTATTTTTAAAGAGATTTGATAATTAAGATCTCATTTTCAGGACAGGTAAACATTAATCCTGGATATAATATTAGACCTGCCAAATTTTCGTCAACAGGTAAATTGCATTTGTGTTTATTTTTCTTTTTATTAATAACTATTTATGTTTTTAATAATTAAATTAAGAACACATTGTTTTGGATATAATATATAACTGATATTTAATAACATAAGCTGTTTATTAATATTGAATCTGATGAATATCCATGTAATTTGTTAAACTATTAAATTTGATATTAATTGTTATCAAAACAAAAACATATGTAACAAATGCTATATACTGTTAAAACATTTTTAAGGTTATATAACAATGATGAATAATCTGCTTCACAGTCGTACCTGATATGGACATGTGAAAGTATATGTCGCTCCGGTCCATTGTATTTTCTTGGGGGTAATCGCTATTTGAATCCTATTAGGTGGACCTGCATATACGGTCAATTTGTTCGCTCCCATGTTATTTCAGGGACAATCATTTCTCGACTTTGATATTAAGTATCCTTAAAAGGGAAACATGTGCACATTGTTAGGTTGTTCTGCATCAATGCTTTTTTAAGGACAATACATTCTCGACCTTGTTGAATATTTAAACATAGTTTCATTGTTGTAAAAACATGTGCTAATTGTAAGTTGTCCCTGTCATTTTAAAGGAAATGATTGCCTGCGTTTGGTTACAAATGACGTATTTGAACTTGCTTTCTGCGCTTAATAGAGACTCAATCCAAATTTAACGAAAGATTTTTAAAAGCTTTCATTATAAGGTGGAACACGCACATTGCGCGGTCGTTCAGCTCTAATGATGTTTAAGGACTAAATAATCCGTCTTTTAAAGAAGGAAACGTTTATAGATGTGCAAAATTTCTTAAACTTATTAGCAAGTTTTCATGACAATTTAGACAGTTTCCCTACATAGGGGACATGCTCATATTGTCAGGTTGTTCTGGTCCGTTGCTCGTTCATAGAGTAAGTGGCACATGTTTTTGTATTGATACTTTC
Organism: Dreissena rostriformis; assembly: GCA_007657795.1. Lineage (NCBI taxonomy): Eukaryota > Metazoa > Mollusca > Bivalvia > Myida > Dreissenidae > Dreissena > Dreissena rostriformis. The sequence continues at coordinate 195,925 of VMBQ01000359.1, read as the reverse complement.
AGTTACCCCATTAATTAACCATGCGTATTATCGGGGAGCATTAAACAGTTAAACTGATATGCTTGTTTAGTTTCAGTAGTATGAAATTATGGGTCAATGCTGTTCATGCATTTCAAGAAGAAAAGAAGAAGTGGGGCCGAATCGAAACGTAGGTATTTTAATACGTCTTACTCTAACATCAAACATAATTTTAACTACTGATAGATTACACCGTAAATATCAATACAACGATACTGTGCCATACACCTGACATTTCGTACATTGTTATTTCAATAAGAAAAAGAAGAATGAACATTCATGAGAAAAAGCGATCAACACTCTGATGCTACCAATCCAAATTCAAACCCAATGGTGGTATCTCTGGTATCTGTACATGAATAGTCATCCAACTATAGTAAATCATTCTAATGTTGTTGAAACCAAACCGATCTAATTTTAAAGCAAAATGACCTTAACCTTTTTTCCCATCAACTGCATATAATAACAAGCAATTTCTTGCTATACGATTTCAACCTAATATAAACCCGAAATTGCATCGATCGGTATTAAAACAAATCCTGTCTTATATCAATATTAACAACAATCAACATATAATTCCATTTAAAAGCAAACATCTGTCTTCTAAAAGATGAAGCGTTTGTTGAGTATGACGGTAGAAGTGTTATTGAGTAAACATATTTATTGTGCCTTTTTATCTCACCTGAGCACAATGTGCTCATGGCGAGCGTTTGTGATCGCCATTTGTCCGTCGTCCGTCGTGTTGCGTCGTTTGTCCGTTGTCAAACTTTACCTCGTTAACATTCTAACGGCCACATTTTTTCCAATCTTCATGAAACCTTCAGAACAGTTGTCGTAATGATATCTTTATCCGAGTTCGAAACTGGATAACGTGAGTTCAAACACGAGGTCACTGGATCAAATTGAAGAAAAAGCTTCTTTACACTCTTCAAGTCACTTTTATAGGCCTTATGAGGTATCGACTATATGTTCTTATGATGTATCGACTTATTTCAAATATGATTCCGGCTCGTCGAAAAAATTGGCCTCCAATCTACATTGATTTGTAACTTGAAGCGACAATGAAAGCAGACATTAATACGTTATTTCCTCGTGTTTGCATTAAAGTAAGAGAAGCTTTATTTTAGGTTCAAACTATTTTGACCCGTTTAAGCCATGCTATATTTATTTAGTGAAACCTTGTAAACACTCTAGAATTCACATTTTATTTCAATCTTCTTAAAGGTTAAAATAAGGTCACTATGTCAAATTCAGGGAGAATCTTGTTATAACTCTTAAAGTGACATTTAAAGTCAACTTTTTATGAAACTTTATGAACACTTGTTCTTATGATATCTTAGCCGAGTTCAAAAACAAAAACGTACCTAGCAATTAACATATTTATGTTTTATTAACAACCTCTATTAATATTAACTCCTCCTTCTCAGAATAGTTCAGTTCCTTCGGGTTTCAGGTGAGTGCCCATGAGGCCATGGCCCTCGTGTTTGCATAATATATTTTATAAAAAGTTATTTGTTTACAGATTTACTCCGAGTCCGATGGAAAAGGAATTGTTTATGGAAAACAGGATACTGCCATTAGGTTACCAACAGGGACGAGGCCACAGGTAACTGTTATTTGTATTAATACTATTGTTAGATAAAGAAATAAAACTGTTCTCACTTGCCAACAGAATACAAACCTGTACCAATACTATAAAAATACGTCTTATAGTATACTTCTAAACAGAGGTATAGTAAACTCTCGAAATCTCATATATAATGTTTTAAAATATTTGATAAAACTTTTTATTTAAATTAAAAAAAAGTCTAGATTAATCACTACTCTGCTGCAAAAGATGTTTTATAAACATGTTATTTATGACAATTAAAAATGTATTCTATAAACGTCTCGCAATTTCTGTATCATACATTTCCAAAATTGGTTATCAAACTGGAATCACTCAACACCGAGTCTTTTGTTTGTGAACAATGAACATTTACAATACTCCGCTCCACAAATATCCATCTGTCCTTGTACTTTGGAATAACACTCATGGTATTTCGTCATCTGCAAACGGCCATGTTTAAGTCCACAGAAAAATGAGGAATATAGACAGGCATCGATTTGTGACAAGTTCCTTTTCGAGGAACATCATTTTTACTTATAATAGTCCATAATCTGCATTTTCCTTGTGGACAATTCCGTTAGGTGATGTAGCTAACCATGGACATGACGGAATAATAAACCATCCTGATAATATGAACTCAGTCTTTTTCCCCACGTGTTTTACGTACTCCACGTAGATCGCGAACAACATAGCTTCATCGTCTCGACCGTTTGAAACTGCGGACACTTTCAACGGTTGTTGTATTTTTCAGACAAAAAATGACTTTTTATTATTTTTCATTTATATGATCGCACCAAATTTGCTGGCAGTAAAACGATTCTTACTGACTTTAAACCAACAATCACACACAATGTTTATTTGGCATTTCAATTACACATGCTTCAACATGGATTACATCAACGGGAAGTCAGGTGGGGACGGTCTATCCTGCCCAATTAATTTTTCATGACAAAAACGATCTCGGGCAGTTTACTTTTTTTATATTATTATAACTAAGTGTTGAAACCGCATCGAGTTAAATTTTGAAAAGGGTGTAAATCAAGGTACATTTCCAAAACATTTGTGAAATTTACACAAAAGTGCAATGAACGCTTGCGCCAAACAAAACAGGAGACACAAAAAGGTATTGTTCAAGAATATCTTAACATGAGAAACTCGGAATCATAAATAAATTAACATATGAAGCAATATGCCTACAACCCCATACTAATCGACTATTTTGGAAACGTTTCACAAGACGAAACAAAGGTTCTCGTTCGAAAAGTTGGAAACGACTTTCACAATTTCTATAACTGTTGCGATACCATTGACGATAAACATTTTTAAAAAGCTTGATAACACAAACAATCTTTACAGCGCATAATTTATTTTAAAGTCAATCAGATGTTGAAATTTGGGTTGTAGCACACATCTATGTAAACGCATGGCGACTTACAGTATTAGCACAGTGTGTCTGTTATACACCAAACAAGTCAAACATGTTAAATGACATTGTTATTTATTAAATTATTTTTTAATGTTATGAAAATGTTTTTATGTTTGGATTTTAAACCCGGTATAAAATGTAACATTCTCAAATTGAATTCATACACTTGAGTCTTGTTCACCTCAATAGCACGTAGACCGAATATCCTTATATCGCTGTTTTGATTCCCGGTCCAGCCAAATAACCTGAGTGAGAATAAAAAATGACATTATTTTAAAAGCCACTCTCCCCTTATCACCGATTTAAGAAGGGGAAATGTTAGAAACTGGCACAGGTACGCGCATGTATTGGTTTTACCAGCTTACACAGGACATCTTTGCATATTTAACCGACCACCAACAAATAAATAGTTATTGTTTAGAAAATGTAGATATGTTAAACTGTTTTATTGAAAACCGAAAACTGAGAAACTAAAACCCGACACCTGTGCACTCCTCGATAAACGACGGAAATAGATAGCATATATATAGCCGTTTTTTCATAATGATATCGATTCGAAGTAACAATTTTAAGGAAATGTTTGTATATACCTCAAAACGTTGACTTTATTTACTGCTAAGTACTTTTGAACCCGAAGGTACGTTCCCCTTGAAATCATGGCTCGATGTTCCTGAATAATACGATTACAAATCACTGTGGAGTAAATTCAATTGTCAAACGGGCCCTACAAGTGTACAGGCGATGTCTCAGAAACAAATGATATTTTCAGTCTAATCAGGTTATTTAAAGCCGCAATAAGACTTTATAAATATGCACTCCGTCAACCTTGTAAGGGTGTTTGATTGCATTATTAGTGATGATAAATTATACATATTTCGAAAATAATAAAAATGTTAGTAATGAAATGGTATTTTTTTATTACACTTTACAAGGAGATAACAAGTAATTTAAACAACGTTCTTTTGATGTCCTTATATGGTCCTTCAATATCTTCTAAAATCAAATTTTCACAAATGCAACTTGGATAAAACACACTTTGACTGATTTGTTGGGTCAGACGAATATGGGTTCAATACAAAATACAATTCTATCAGCACCCTATAACGGTTTACCGGAGGCGTATATATAAGTACAGGCTTATTACTATTCGATGCAATTACGCGCCGGATTAGCTTCATATATGCCAATAAGTATGTACTCATACTTCTTTATTGCAATATATGTCGCAGTAGTTAATATGATAATGTTTGAATGAAGCTAAATAGTAGCTGATGACTTCCATATTGCTTTCTATACAGTATGGACAAAAATAATTAGTGTCTTGCGAAAATGAGAAACAGTTCATTAGTTTTCCAACATAATATTAACCTTTTATTAACATACACAGATTGTAAAAACACGTATGAGTGGGTTATTTTTCAGACTGATATGGACTTATTAATTATGTACTGCAAACAAGACCGTTTAAACACCTGCATGTTTCCGGGACGCAGGTGAATAGGGGTCCATTACGTATATAGTCAAGTGTACCGTAAAAGATCCCCTTGAAGTTTTTCTGGTGTCAGATGTGAATGGGTCATAACTTTTCTAGTGCAATAAACAACGTATACCGTTAGCACCTGTGATTCTTTTCTCGGCTAAGATTAAAAGGGGTTTATTACATTTATCATGTAATTAAGACCATATAAATACAAATGTGTCGTTTTCGAATTCCAGATGGATTAGGTATAACCTGCAAAGCGACATGTAGAGCATTTGCATTATAATGAGTTAATGAGTGGAGTCTCTGACGAGCTTAACCATTTTACATCGTAAGACAATACCGCAAACATGAGACCGTGACACGTTCAATTAACCTATTGGGTATTCAGGATAAGGCTAACACTGTTCAGTGTGACAAGAATCCAAGGTGATCTCCAACTTCGAACAGGAAAATGGAAAATGAAAGAAATCAAGCAGACGTGATGATTTACTATGTAAGCGGTCTGATAAGCTAACTCTGTAGAGCACTCGCCTTTATAGTTAGATTTCCCGGGTTCGAGTCCATGACTCGATTACACTTATCATCTCTTGGAAAAACTTTCAATGTTTGTTAAAATTATTGAAATCACCAGTCGGTTTTGGCCATTGCACTCAAAAAACAGGCACATACATGCACGCATTTACTAGTACACGCATACACTGATAGTCTAAACAAGTATACATTCAAATGAAACTTTAAACTGTTTTTTAGAAAAAAAAACGCCAAACTATAAAATGTCTAATGGTTTTCGGCGTTTGTTTGTTATAATAATGAACCTTTTACTCAGTATTTAATACTTACGAGATAAATACGCAATATGCCAAACCATTTAGTTACCGGTTTCATATTTATTGACTGGTATAAATAATAATCACGATAAGCATATGCAAGCAAGCATTTGTAAGTAGTGTTCTGTATGATATGTAATCCCGTAATGTAACCAAGTATTAACACGTTTATTAAACTACAAAGTAGATCAAGCTGCAGATATAAACAAGTATTGCTAATAATGTATCAATTGATGTGTAGTGTTTGTAAAAGTGTTGACTTCAAAGTAAGGAGTTGCAACTATCTATATTGTCGTTTAGTTGTATCACCAACTGTATACATACACATGCCGACATAATCAAACTATATTCGCAACACTGTGTACGTTAAATATAAAGGACTTGTTATATGGTTAGGTGGTGCGGTAGTCTAGTGGTAACACTCTGGTCTACCATTCCAGAGGTCCCCGGCTCGATTCCTGGCCGGGGCACTGGAAATATCAGAAAGTGTTTCCCACTCAACTAGAGATGTACTGGTATAAAACACAGGTAATTCTCGCGGGTATCGGTTCTATACACTGAGCACGTAAAAGAACCAAGGGATCTATTCGCAGGGTATCGCACCCGGATTCCTTGTATCTAAATACTATCTCTTCTACTTGTTGTATCTTCTGCAAAACCAAAGGACCCCATTGGAAATAAGTGCTTGCACTTTCATGGGTTATCCTTGACTGGAAGTTCAAAATAACTACATTCATATGGTATACTTAATTAATATATACGTCATTTTTAACACGATAAAGTTATTTACATAAAACTAATAGTTATATACATTCCACTGCATACTTGCTCTTACGCCACGTGGCTCCGAGGTAAATATTTGGTATGTATTATCGCATATCAGTTATCGTAAAAGTTTGTTCAAATCATGCATCTCAGATTTAAAAAACAACAACACAATATCATCATTTATGCAGATGTATATGGTCCAAAGAGTTATATAGACTAACATAGCTCAGAGCTTGGTATTTGGCATGTCAGGTTATATGGTGGTACTCGAACGAGTTGGTTCAAATAATGCTGGTAGGGTTAAAATTCGAAAAGCTCGTTTGTTACCTGTTTTTCTTTTATTTAAATGTACTAAAACCTTAAATTGTGTTTCCTCTTAAGCCAGAAGGCCCAGAGACTTGGTATGTTGCATGCAACTTTGTATGGTGGTCGTGTACCTAGACTTTTCAAATAATGCCCCGAGTTCCAAAATTGGCCCGCCCGGGAAGCGTATTGTTTCTCTAATGCATACATAGTGAAAACTCTAAAACACCAGCTCATTTGAAAGCGCAACGTCCGGAGGTTTGGTGTTTAAATGTGACATTATCATAATGGTGGTCCTTTTCCGAGTTTGTGCAATAGCGTGAACTTGATCTATGCCAGTGAGTTACTTGTTTCCCTTGCATGTTACTAAAGTGAAAACTTAATAGCTTCATCTTAAACCATATTATTCTGAAGTTTGGTACCTGACATGCAACATTGTATGAAAGTCCTGTACCACGTTTGTTGAAATCATGACCATGGGGCCACAATTTGCCCTGTGACTACGTTGTTCCCTCATATGTAAATCGTGAAAACTCTTAACAATCTTCTTCTCTAAAACCGCAAGGTACAGCTGTTTGATATTTGCTATCTGACATTGTAATGATGGTCATCTTCAAATCATCTTGATCATGCCCCTGGGGTAGAGTTTGTCCTACCCTAAAATCGACCTGTTTTGCTTATATTTTACTACAGTTTTGTGTTTCTTACACCGACTTTAATGAACTTTACTCCCTCTCTCGTAAAATTAATTTCTAATACTTTAACTAATGAAATGATACACACGATAGTTGTTGATTTCCTCGTATGATCGTATTATCTTATGATGAGTGATAATTAAAAACAAATGTTCACGGGTTGCGGAGCAATTAGTGATACTATTTGTGTTCTATGAAAACACAAGCACGATCTTACACTTATTAATCAACACATTTACTTTTTAAGCCTTTTATTGTACGACAAATTAATAAAATGTGCAAAATTTGATTCAGCGATATAACATCTGCTATTTTAGGAAAGTAATATATGTGTTTCTGCATCTTTGGTTTTCAAATACACTATTTAATGATTTTGTTTTTCTATTTGACAACAGGCCCATGAAGTAATTAAAATATTGTTAAACAACTTATTAACAAAATAGTCTCGTAATAATGCAAGTAGTCCAGCGACCTCAAACCATTTAATTAGATGCATAACTCATACATAAACACCAACACACACTATCGTTATCACCTTTCTGAAAACCACATTTTTCAGAAAAGTATAATGTTTTAAACAACCACAATGACCAGAGCATGTATCGCATACAGCTCTAAGAAGATATTTTGCTAATCTTGATTTAAAAAGTAATCATGACCAGACGATATGTTGCTCTAAAAAAAAGATTCCAATCTTTAAGTCCGATACATTGCTTATATACAGAGACAAGACTATATGACGTATGCAACTCAAATGCTTGTCAAAAATGTTCAAAGTCACCAGTGAAAATATCTGGAATTTGCCTTTCTGCACAATTGATTTGAAACGTGTCACGTTTATTATTTCCATTCCAATAGATTTGAATCTTTGTTCTTTAATTTTTTTTAGAAAAATATATTTTATTAAGTTTTATAAAAAAATTGCAATATGGTATGAATATTGAACTAAATAATGTTATTAATTGAAACATTTGACATTGAACAAAATGTATTCGATACTTGTCTTGTTACATTTCATCGTGCCACAAAAAAGAAAAACATATGTTGCTCCAGTTTGCATGAGTACGTAGAGAAAAAACACGCATATTAAATTAAAGTTTCCTCTTTCATTGCTGTTTGGTTTGAAATGCAATTCCATGGGTTTAATTTTACTTACAATTAAATGTGTTGTCAATACATCTTTAAACAGATTAAACATCTTAAATGAAACCGCGAGTCAGTCGTTTCGAGTTGCGAAAAAAACAAATCCTTGCTGTCTCTTTCTTCTGATGTCATAGCGCCTATTTTGCGGGTAAAGAATCTGATTGTGTTAACTGCCTTTGTTATAATAAAAGCGGCCCGCTGCGAGAAAACACATAATAGGGTGTTGCGAAGGCTTGTTTTCCTGTAATAATTACGGGGATATCTTCAAAATAAATATGTCAGAGTATGTAATTCGTTTAAAGTAATTATCACTAACTAAATGGCCGCTAATATGTAGATGGTACTTACAACCTTCAGGTAGTCATAACATCACTGTATATTAAAATTAGGGGGCGCTTCTCCGAGGAGCATTTCTCCGGGGGAGGGGGCGCCTCTCCAAATACCAACATTGATTAATTAAATTGCAAAACTATCAAATTTACAGAGGATTTTTCCAAAATCGCGAAGGAAAATAATTTAAGAATAGAATATTATAATAAGTATAAATACATAAGTTTTATGATTAGACATTTTGTAGATAATTCACAGTATTTCCACTCATAACAGTACAAAGAAAAATTAGATAAGATCACTGAATGCCCATGTAGTTTTACTGTCCGATTGCCCTAAAACATCACGTCAATCATAAAGTAATATCCTGGTATATCGTACTGTGCTAGTATTTCAAAGTTTATATGGGTGTGCCAAATTGGCATATTACATTTCAGTAAACATTTTGTAACACTCATACCTCCAATAACAAAGCTATGTCCTTTCAGGAGTTTCGTCGTTGCTATGGATGGATCATTTTACTCTGGTTTGGTTCCAAGTATATAGGGAACTTTTTTTAATTTTAATAAACCAATAGTCGACTTGCCTCATCCTTAGTGTATATCTCGACCTGTTCAACAATATACAACGAGTGATAATTACAATCTTACTAAAACTTTATAATTTAGCGACCACGAAGCACAAAAGAGCTGTTTTCTTACTACAATTGTCAACGACATATGTGTGATCATATGACGTACAATTAGTGATGTGTTATTAATAAAGCCAAAACACACGACATATCATTAATCTTTATCAATTTGCTCGCATGTTATAAACCAGTCACACAAAACACGAAATATAAAATAGGTCGATTTCAGAGTGAGACCATAACACACATCTCACCGGAGCAAACAGTTCTCCCGGTGAGCTATTGTAGTGGCTATTTAATCATAATCGTTCGTCTTATGTTGTGTGACTTCCGTCGTCAGTCGGCAACTATTTGCTTCAAACGACTCTTCTTAAATAATATGCCATATGTAAATAATGTTTTAGAATAAGAATCATTGAATAATTCTCGTTCGAGGTCGATTTCAAAGTCCCTCCCCCCCCTGTGCACTGAATATGTGGGTCACAATGATTGAAAATGAAATTGAAAATGGAAACTCAAAAATCATCTATGAAGCCGCATGGCTAAGATACATATGGAGTATATATCATCGCAAACAAATTCTCTCCAAAGTTTGATCTAATAATACCACTTCGTGTTAAAGGCACACCCTATATGTGATATGAGTTTTATAGATTAATATTGCATAACACATTAAAGCATCTTCTCTTAAACGACAAGGCACAGCGATGTTATATTTGACATGGAACATAGTTTGTACAAATCATGTCCCTGGGGTAACAATATGCCAAGTCCTTGGACTAGTTTTAACCTCATATGTAACTTGTGAAGGCTTTCAGAATTTCATATAAAACCACATAACCCCGTGAGCGGGTATATGTCATGTTATATAATATGGTGGTTCTCTTACAAGTTTCTTTAAATTATACCCTTTGGGTAAACAAAAGTAACACTTTTTGGGTTAATATAATGCCTTATATATAGCAATTATGAACGTTCAAGCAATCTTAGCATCTTGAACCATAATGTCTTTTGGTTTGGTATTTTACCTGCAACATTGTAAAATGTTTCATTGTTCTTAAATTGGTAGAAATCTTATTCGCTAAAACATAAGGTCGAGAGGTTTGGTATTTTACCTGCAACGATGTATTAGGTCTCGTTGTACTTAGTTTGTTGACGCCATGAGCCCTGTAAGTTAATTGTGTCTTTATTGTGTATATAGCATCTTCTCTGAAACCGCAAAGCCAAGATGTGTGGCATTTGTCATGAAACATCATATAGTAGTCGCATAAACGTTTATTAAAGTCATATGCCTGGGGTCAATATTTGCCCCTACCTTATGGCAACGTTTATTCATTACATGTAAATAAATAAGACGTTAAAATATCTTCTCATCTAAAAAAGAAAAGCCGGGAGGTATTTATTAAGTTACATTGCAAAGTGTTCCTCTACACAGTTTGTTAAAATCATGCCCGTGGGGTCAAGAATGGCCCCGTTTTGAGGGTAACTTATTTGTTTGTACAAACATAGAGTGGACACAAATTAATCAAAACAAACAAAAGGGGAAAAGGTTGGTATTTTGAGGTACATTCTTACCTGAACAAATGGTCACTTTGAATAATCGGCCATTTGGTGTACGCAGCCCGTTTATATTCCTTCCGACAAAAAAATGTCATTATTTCATAAATATATATGTACATAACGGTCATCTGCTGAGCGCGGTAAACGGTCAGAATACTTATAGCAAATCCTCTTGTTCATCCTGTTAAAAGGTCCCGATACAACGAATTGCTGAAGAAGATTATTTCGTTTCAGAGTCTTTACAAACAAAGCCATGGTTGGTTATAAGATCGCTAACCAGCCTTTTGTTTTAAAAAAAAGCGACAAGGTCTTACAGGTATTTCAGTTGTAACACCAGCAGGTATTCGCTTGGTTAGGTATAACACACTTCAAATCAACACTTTGGAAGTTAACTAGTTTTTGTTCTGTTATTAGTTTGTTTTGTTGCAAGCTATTTAATTTCGACATTGTCCTATGTGTTTTCAAACTATATAATTTCGACTTCTACTGACTGACTTACTGACTCAAATTCAGTTGATCCGGTTTCCATGCAGCCATTGGGGAGATACATGCTTATACAATTAAAATGTTTTCTCTGTTATTGCAGTTGTATTTGAATTGCAATATTTTTGGGTTAATTTTATCTTACACCTCTATTTGTTGTGAGTGCATCTTGCTTGCTTATATTTTCTAAAACTTCAAAACCCCGGTTTGGTATTTGGTATGTAGCCCTGTATGGTGGTCCTCCACCAAGTTCGTTTCCTATAATGCACTTAGGGTTTAAATGTTCGACTCCCTAGGGTTTTCTTGTATAGCGTATATGTATATAAGCTTTTTAAAATCTACTCTAAAACTACAATACCCAGTCTGGTATTTGCATTTATTTTTGCATGTATTTCTTTTAAAACGTTTTTTTAAATCATGTCCTCGAGTAAAAATCGACCCCTGTCTGGGGGATACTTAACGTCTTTATATGTATGTAGTGACATTTATTAATCTTCTCCTCTGAAACAGCAAGGCGTAGGTGATCCGTATTAGACATATCATATCTGAATGTACAGAAGTCAATATCGATCAATCAGAATGAAATACTTTGTTAATTTGTGTTTGCTATGTTATATGCATATTTTTTAAGCGTTCAACCTTATACAATCTAGAAATTGCATCGGTATGAAAAACATAAAATACTGGTTCTACCCAGGACACAAACTCAAGAGAGTTTATATGAGCCTTCGGCTTTCTATGAAATCGAACTAAAAGGAAAAGGTTAATATAAAAACAAATTCAGAGGGTTTTGCATTTTTTAACTAACAACAGGTATTTGTGTATCAAGCATTGTGAAATTATATAGATTGGGTTGACGGGTTCTGATGATTGTGTTTTTGACTTAAATTTATTAAATTAGACATAACACATTACATGACAAGGCATAATGTTCAAATGATGTTTTTAACTGGTTTGTGGTTAAAATCAACATTTGTGTATGGGTATAAATTCAACACTGCATTTGATTGAATTATTTAACGTAGTAGAGGCGCGGAAAAACTATAGAATAAGCAGAAGTTGCTATTTTAATATCACGTGATTAAAAAAAGGGCTTCATAATGGGTCAGGAAGGTCGATCGTGGCTTGACGTGGAAATATAACTTACTTTGGACTAGGCAAGTGCATACATGTATAAGCTTGGTTGTTCAATATATTAGCAATTTAGACACACGATGGTACAATCCCCATGTTTTTAGGCAATTGAAGTTTATTTGTGTAATGTTAATGGAATATGGTTCCGGTTTTAAGGCAATATGTTTTTGTTCTTCGAGAACCAAGATATGTTTGACTTTCGTCTGTTGATACAGTAGTTTCAAAAGAAAGGTTTTCCGATCTTTACATAATCAAACAAAGGCGAAACCGGATCAAATAAGAAAACAATCACAAGGAAAACTGCAACAACATACTTTCGTAGCTTTAGATAACGGGGAAACGATTTCTATGTATATATTAATAATAATAGAAATAGGATTATTGCTTTAATTATAAAACAAATCATATATTATTCCGTGTTTTCTAATGTTAACAAATTCCAAACTCTACTAATAACTAAAACAAGAACAACATGATCGGAGTAAGAATGTGTAATCACCCTTTGTCCGTATTAAATCGTCCGTGTGTCGTGCGTCGTCAGCAGTTTACTTCTGAATACTTGAGAGGCAACAGTGATTTCCAATGTTCATGAAATTTGGTCACAACATTTTACCAAAAAATGTTCCGGATGATATCACAACTATATTTCTCTGGGTAAAAAAACTAGTTAATTCGGTCTACTTGAACACACAGCTTGTGAATACTCTAGATTCACATCACAGTTTTGTTTCGAATTATCCAAAATACTTGCAAAGAATTTTTGTCTTAACACTATCTTTACTGCGGGCGAAAATTGTTCCGGTCCATTAAAAAACATGGCCACCGGGTTGCGCGGCAGTGTTTCACATTTGGCTTAAGTAAAGCCTTGTAAACACTTTACATATAACATTTTCGCCAAATATTCATTCAATTTGCTCAGAATGTTTTCCCCAATTATATCCGGTCGAAATCGAAGTTTCGGTCTGTTGAAAATCCTGGCCGCAAGGGAACGGGGCAGTTTTCCTAATGTGGCTTTCGCAAAATCTTGTGAACACTGAACACAAATGTTATGTTTTGTATCCAATCATGAAACTAGTTAAAAACATTCGTTCTTATAATATCTCGATCCGTTGAAAAATGGCTGCAAGGTTTATTTCCCAATCTTTACGGCACTTGTTGAAAACATTTGTCTGAATTATGCCGAGTTTGACACTGGTTCAACTCAGGTCAAAATTTAAGTTTATGTGTGTGAATACTAATTATGTATGTCATATATTTATTGCCCAATCGTCATGGTACTTGGTGAGAAAATTTGTCCAAATAAGATATCTGCTGAGTATGGAACTGGATTTCATGCAATCTAAATTCAGACAAAGCGGGTGCACACTGTAAAGACTATAGTGTTTGCTCAATCTTTATGAAACTTGCTCAGAAAAAATAAATCACGATGATATTGAGTTTGGAACTGGGTCGCATGATATAGGATACAAGGTTAAATTAGATAACAATCTTGTGGACTACTCACGACGTACCTTTTTGTTTGCCTAATCAGCAATACAGTTTCTCAAAATATTGTGTCTAATGATATATTGGCTGAGTTCCTGAACGGCTCTTCAAACATCACACAGGCTGATCAAACAGTTTAATTTTGTCTCAGAGAGCGACCCAATGCGTTTGGTCCTTTTGTTTAACACTGTTATAGCTGCTAGTCCAAGATGAGTCGCGAAAGATTCATAATTGTGAAAACATGAGTCGTGGACTTCCCAAAATTGTGACAAAAACGAGTCGCGAACTTGTAAAAATATAGGTTTGTATACGAGTATAGTTAAATCATGTTTAACAATTGCATCATACCAAGCGCTCTTCAAACAATACAATTAAATCACAGTTTGCATTGTCGCTATTTGTTTTCTTTTCATACTTGGAAACATTTATGTACATCCTCTGATCAACAGTATTCTGAAAGGTAAACTATCTCCAAACATAAAAGTCTAATCATGGTCAAAAACATGAATCGTGTATGTAAAACATCACACATGAGGTATAGATATTATTCAAACAAAAAGTACTCGGTTAAACTATCACAGGTCAGTTGCTTTCGTTTGCTTTTCCTCAACAACTTGTTGTCATCGGTTTAGGTTAACTTAATCTTAATTGTGAAGGCTTTATACAAAATGCTATCGGATCGCAAGTATTGAAAGCGTTAAAAAGTAAATAAAAAAGGAAGCAAGCGCTTAGACATTTGTTCTAATGATAACTCAGCGAATTTCTGAAATGTCTTCCGAGAACACGAACGGTCAGAAACCACCTTTATTGTGTAAACATCACAAAAGCTGCTTAGAAAAGAAAAGTTCATTTGTTATCAGGTAAGCAATGTTGGGATCTCGGACATAATTTTCTCTTAAACAAATTTTCCAATTTTAGAAGCGAAGCAATGTAAGATATAGAGATAAGGCTTTCTAGTAATTTATTATTTTCATTTATAAGACATAACGTGCGTGATTTTGAGCGGAGACCACTTTGGAATGTTAGAAATAAAACAAATTATTTGAAAAACACACACACACATCTGATTAGAAGGCTGAAACGAAAACGAAGAGCATTTTTAATTTCAATTGATAACATGATATATATATATACTTTTTAATGAAAGATGCCATAAAAAGAGATAACAAACTGAAAAAGTATCTCATATATTACACGAATTGACAGTTGCATGTCACTGCCGTGTGTAGGATAAACTGTAAAGATAACATCATCCGCAATGAAGCAATAGGTTCAAACTATGGGATGGGATGTTCAACTACCCTTATAATGATTAAGTCTTGACTAAAGTAATACATTCTGAAATTGAAAGATAGTTTTAATTGGACAGGCAATGACGAATTGGTGAATAAAAAGTACACTTAAATATATTGTCAATAAAATCGCACAATGATCAATCAAGTATCATCTTCATGCATACAATGAACTAAACTTGCTGATTGCGTCGGGAAATCGTCTCAGTTTTGTGTTGATCTACATGATACTTTATGGATATGTCGCTTATAATGTATACGTGCAAGAGGTTTTTTGTGTATGTTGCGATATGTTTTTTTGCAGAGTGGTGCTCCCCAAAAAACGGATGTGAGGATTGAATTGAACCTTACCGGGACGATGGATGTATCACGGGTGAGTTGGTTTCGTTTTATTTTTTCTCCACTACTTTTTATCATGGGTGAAGGTTCTCAGTATATGTAGTAGGTGCACATTAGCAAATGCGCTACGAGGTATAATAATGCAAATACAGATACAGTACAGGCTACGGGTATACACAACTGTTTGATGTGTGTGCATATAATTCATATACACATACATGCACAGGCATATGAACATAGTAAGATGTATCTAGTGCTATTATACTGCCAATACTAATACTAAAAAACAAAGGAAATAACTTGTTGTGTGCCGGATGGCTAATGTAAACAGAACTGCATTCACAAACTTGCCTAGATTATATTGTGTGTGTTTTTGCTTTTCGTTCAAAAGGGCGTCAAAACTTACGCAATTGCATGTACTGTTTATTATATTTTTTTAGGTATAAATTATTTTCGTTATTCTTTAAAAACAGTACATTAAAAAAGATAATAATATTCGTCACCAACGTCTCAAGCGTTACATACAGTGCATAGTCTATTACAGCGTTCTATATTGGACCATCTACGTTTTTCAATTGGAAGTTGGTTATTACACATTCTAAAAATAAACAATAGATTGTAAAAGGCGTAGAGGTAGGACATCAAGGTATTTATTTTCGGTTTTGTATATGCGATAATTAAGACATTTGACTGATTCAAAGATACTGCTATGCCAATTTTGCACATACTGGTCTCTAAAACATGGTTCTATCTTCGTTCAGTCGTTCAGGAAGAGAAAAAAAAATCGATGAGAGATTTTCACCCTTGCGCAAGCCTCTTTCGCAGGGGAAAAAATTAATACTGATTGTTTACAAAAATAAGAAAACATTATTAATCATTTTTTTATACAGAGGCATGAACATGTCGGTTTATGCTTTAATGTATTCATTTGTAACATTATTAAGACCACTAGCCTATCCTGGTTTCAATTAATTTAATCATTTGTTTATTTCATCTTAAGTAATTTCGGTATTAATGATATGATTTACAAGTACATTTAGAAAATCTGTATCAACATGTTCATTAGCATTTTCGTTACTTGTATTCAGATTTTTTAAACATTCAAAAAGGTATCAGTGTTCACAACCGTTTGACTACTTCTTATATTTAAACTGTTGATATAGTTCCAATTATCTTTCGGTGATTTACTCTGCATGTTTTTAATGTTATTTTTTGTGTTACAACAGAATATCTTATGCTATGTTTAGCCTTTTTTTTTGTTTACATAACTATATTTACGTTTGCACCTTTGATAATTCATTCTAGCAGATTACATTCATTATTAAACCATTTATCTGATTGCGTTTTATGATGTTAATTTTTTGTTTGGGTGCTTTTAGATGTTGCAATAGTCATGCGAGCAGAGTTAACTAGTGAATTATCAATAGGGCTTACGATTTAATTTATGCACGCCTTATTGATATCCGAATCATCCATATTAAGTCGATGTAATGCGTCTTCAATAAGAGATAACTCGATGTAACTTGTAAAAATGAGCTCCGGCTCCTTACTAGTGTCCATTGTCTTCTTCTCTCTTTCATTTTAACATTTTTGTCAGTTTTACAATAGTCTACGTGCAATTGACAATTTAAACAACCATGGACATCTGATATTAAAGAGCAATAATCGCTTACACTAAAATCTTTAAAATAAAGAAATAAACTCATATGATGATAAAACATAGTAAAAAACAGACGTATCCTTACATGTGAAATTGCCTGTTTTATCCGAGAATGATCAACCATTTAGAATAACAGAATTCAGTTAACAGTCTACCAAATCGCTTTGCATGACTGTCTTTAGAACAACGCTTATAATACATATCATTGTTTTTAATACATCTTGCACATTAGTATCAACAATAGCAGAAGTGTCTACATTTAGGTAATCAAACAAATGTTGGTCGACATCAGCAATACCTGTGCTATTAGACGTTCTGGCATTACAATCTCGAAGTAAAATAACTTACTATACTTATAATTTAAGTTAAACTCTTCTATTTTGGCATAAAAAAATATGTTTACTTTGGTTAGAGTATTTTGAGCGCGGGTTGTATATAAACAATGGCGCAAATATGCTTATACTGTAACAAGGCTTCACGCAATTTTTTTAACTTATTTTGCTATTTTGTTTGTTTATAAATGTAATACGGTCATTTATATTGACGTTAAAGATCACATTGAGTGTTGGTTAATCGGAAAATGAGAAACAGATCACGTGATCGGATTATACAATCACAATAAAGCGTTCATCTGAAAGTAGAAAACTGTTTCATCATTATAAAACCACACTTTGTATGTTGAATTTTACGAAACGAACTTATGACTGGAGGAATCAAATGACGTTCTATTGACTGATATGCAAGTGGTGTATGTCAAGCGTTTAAAAATTGTAAAGACAAGCAGAGAACAATTGAGTTTACAATTATTGATACAATGTTTATTTCTGTGTCTATATGCTTTTTCAAAAACGTTAACTTTCTAAGCAGCCAAAAGTTCAATTTCTTATTTGTTAAAACATGCAAATTGAGCCGTACTTTTCGGAGAAAAAACATAAATAATAAAACAATACAAGCGCCCGTCGCGAACATTTCAACTTTCTTTCATTTGTTCTTATTTATTTAAAGGTACAATTTTGCTTTAAAATAATGTTTTAAATCGTACCTATTTACACGTGCGTGACTTATAGTAAAAAGGTTATGAATACGATAATTGTATTTTGGTTGGCGTAACAGAACATAGCACAAATGTAAATAATACAAATGTGCAGCTATAATTAACAATTTTGACCAACTTTTGTGATTATACTTTAGAGTTCTGGGACATACTCTGAGTTATCCCATAATGCACATTCGGCATTGAAGGATACACGTGCCTCAGAACGTTGTTATTATGTTGATAATTACAACATTGATTAAATAAATTGCAAACATATTGAATTAACAGAAGATTTTTCCAAAAATCGTGAAGGAAAAAAAGTTCAGAATATAATATTATAAATACATTCGGAAGTTTTTATGATTAGTTTGTAGATTGTTCATAACAGTATTCCCACTAATAACAGTACAATGTACAATAAGATAAGATCACAGAATGCCCATGTAGTTTTACTGTCTGATCGCCCTTAAACATCACGTTAATTTTAAAGTAATATCCTAGCATCTTAATGTGCACGTATTTCGAAGTTTATATGTGTGTTACGAATCCCAAATTGGCATATTACATTTCAATTAACATTTTGTAACAATCATGCTTCCAATAACAGAGCTATGCCCTTGCTGGAGTTTCATCGTTTCTATGGATGGAGCATTTTACTCTGGTTTGGTTCCAAGTTTATAGGGATAACTTTTTAATTTCAATAAACCAATTGTCAACTTGCCTCATCCTGTGTGTATACGTCGACCTGATTTATAATAGAGAACGAGTGATAATTTAAAACTTACTAAAACTTTATAATTAAGCGACCGCGAAACAAAAAAGAGCTGTTTTCTTACGACAATGGTCAACTACATATGTGTGATCATATGACTCACAACTAGTGACGTGTTATTAATAACGTCAAAACACAAGACATATCATTAGGCTAAATCAATTGTTTCACTTGTTATAAACCAGTCACACAAAACACGAAATAGAAAATAGGCCGATTTCAGAGTCAGAATATAACACACATCTCACCGGAGCACACGCTGAGCTATTGTGTTGGCTATTTAACCAGAATCGTTCGTCTTATGTCGTGTGACTTCCGTCGTCAGTCGGCAACTATTTGCATCAAACGACTCTTCTTAAACTATATGACATATGTACATAAAGATTTAGGATAAGGATCATTGAATATTTCTCGTTCGAGGTCGATTTCGAAATCCCGCCGGGTCACTGAAAATGTAGGTCACAATGATTGAAAATGAATT
The DNA here is from genome assembly GCA_007657795.1 of Dreissena rostriformis. Lineage (NCBI taxonomy): Eukaryota > Metazoa > Mollusca > Bivalvia > Myida > Dreissenidae > Dreissena > Dreissena rostriformis. Next base: position 176,450 of record VMBQ01000359.1, on the reverse strand, counting down.
TGAAAATGGAAACTCAAAACTCATCTATGAAGCCGCATGGCTCCAATACATATTTAGTAAATACCATCGCATACAAATTCTCTTCAAAGTTTTGTCTAATAATACCACTTTGGTTTAAAGGCACACCCTATATGTCACATGATGTTTAGAGATTTATATAGCATAACACATTAAAGCATCTTCTCTAATACGAAAATGCACAGATATGTACTAGTTGACAGAGTCTGTAAAAATCATGTCCCTGGTTTAACATTATTCCAGACCCTGGGACTAGTTTTTGTTCTCATATGAAAATGTAAAGGCTTTCCGAACTTCATAGGAAACCACATGACCCAGTGAGCGGGTATATGTCGTGTAATATAATATGGTGATCCACTATCAAGTTTTTTCAAACTATGCCCTTCGGATAAAAAATGGTAACACTTTTTGGGTTAATTGTTTCCTTATATATAACAATTATGAACGTTTAAACAATCTTTTCATCTTAAACAATAATGTCTATTGGTTTGGTATTTTACCTGCAACATTGTAAAATGTTTCATTGTACTTAGCTTGGTAAAAATCTTATTCGCTAAAAACATCAAGTCGAGAGGTTTGGTATTTTACCTGCAACGTTGTAATATGTTTCATTGTACTTAAATTGATAAAAATCTTATTCGCTAAAACATAAGGTCGAGAGGTTTGGTATTTTTCCTGCAACGATGTATTAGGTATCGTTGTACTTAGTTTGTTGACGCAGTGAGCCCTTTAGGTTAAATTTTTCTTTATTGTGTATATAGAATCTTCTCTGAAACCGCAAAGCCAAGATGTGTTGCATTTGTCATGTAACATCGTATAGTAGTCGTATACACGTTTATTAAAGTCATGCGCCTGGGGTCAATATAAGCCCCTACCTAATGGTAACTTTTATTCATTACATGTACATATTGAAGACTTTAACATATCTACTCATCTAAAAAAACAAAGCCGGGAGGTATGGTATTTATTAAGTTACATTGCATAGTGCTCTTCTGCACTCTTCTCTTCTTTGTTAAAATCATGCCCGTGGAGTCAAGAATGGCCCGTTTTGAAGGGAACTAATTTTTTTGTACAAAATAGAGTGGAAAAATATTAATCAAAACAAACGAAAGGGGAAGATGTTTGTAATTTAGAGGAACACTCTTACCTGAACAGGTGGTCACTCTGAGTAATCGACCATTTGGTGTTAGCAGTCCGTTTATATTTCTGCCAACAAAAATCTGTCATTAGTATACCTGTAAATAACGGTAAGCTGCTGCGTGCGGTCAGCTGTCAGAATATTCAAAGCAAAATACTATTTTTTACCCTGTTAAAAGGTCCCGATACATTGAATTGCTGAATAAGATTAATTCGTTTCAGAGTCTTTACAAACCAAACCATGGTTCGTTATCAGATCGCTAACTACCCTTTTGTTTTAAAGATTGACAAGGCCTGATATAATTTTGTTTTGTTGCAAGCTATTTAATTTCAACATTATGCTATGTTTTTTTAACGATGTGTTTTCGACTATGACTGATTGACTGACTGGTTTAATTTTTATCTTACACCCGTATTTGTTGTAAATGCATCTTGCTCGATAATATTTGTATTAAGTATTTTATATTTAACATACACACATTCAGGTTACGTCCAAACTGTTACCTGATGCTAAACCTGACGTGACAATGACTGGTGGCACTGTGCTCGCAGCCGAGAAGAGGCTAACGGTAATGTTTTATGTTTATTAATTTTTTTCTTCTTGTATCTTTTATGAAGCATCAAATCCCTGATGTGTAATATTGTGCATTAACATGGTATGATAGTAATCTTGTTTGATTAAATCGTGCCCTTAGTGTCAACATTGGCCCCGCCCTGGGGTTTACCTGCTTTCCTTATATGTATGTATTGGACACATTAAACAATATTCTCCTCTAAAGTTGCTGGCTCTGATGTTTGGTATTGGCGTGTATCATAAATGATTATGTCGCACCCTTGAAATAGGTTTTAAGTTCTTGATAATGCGCTTTAATAATTATCTGAAGGAAATACAGTGAACAATCACAGACGAATTCTGTTAAATATTATTTTTAAATAACCAAATAAAACTCTTCTCACTTGTCAGCAAAACAATATCTTAACCAATACTATCCAAACACGTCTTGTAGTTAACTTCTAAACTAAGTTATAGTAAACTCTCAAAATCTGATATATAATGTTTTTAAATATTTGTTAAAATATTGTTTTTCATTTTTTAAGAAATGTGATATTTAGATAAATAAATACTCTGCTGCAAAAGATGTTTTATTAACATGTCATTTATGACATTTAAACACTCAAGATATTAACATTTCAAAACATTCTGTATCGTACATTAACAAAATTGGTATTTAAACTGGATTAACTCAATACCAAGTCCTTTGTTTGTGTGCACTGCACATTCACAATACTCCGATGTAGCTAACCATTGTTTTGACAGAATAATAACATATCCTGATATTAGGGCCTCACTCTTTCTTCTCGCGGTGTTAACGTACTTCACATTACCTTTTGACTGCAATGGCTTGGCCTTCTCTACCGTTGTTGTATTTTTCAAACAACATTTGCTTTATCTTTGTTTTTTATTTTTGTGAGCGCACCAAATTTGCTGTCAATTAAACGATTCTGCCTGACTCAAACCAACAATTAGAACCAGAGTTTCCCTTGATATTTGAAAATACACATGCTTAGGTGTGTGTTACTCCCACGGGAAATCAGGTGGCGCGGTAAATCCTACCCAATTTCTTTTTGACGACGACCAATATCTTATGCCGTTTACTTTCTTTTGTTATTGTAACTTATTATTGGAACCGCATCGATTTACATTCAACCAAAAGTGTATACAACGGTACAGCTCCAAAACATTTGGTAAATCAAGTCAAAATTTCAATAAACGCCTGCGCCAAGCCAACAGAATGTACAAAAGGTCTTGTGCAAAAATATATTAAACATAAAATCCTCAAACCTCCATGCGTTTCGGAATCACATGAAAAAGTTAAAATATGAAGCAACATGCCTTCAACCACAAATAAATTTATAAATTTTAAAACTTTTCACAAGACAACACAAAGCTGCTCGTTCGAAAAGTTTATTTATTGAATGAAAATAATTTATAGCGAGATTACTGCTTTAAACGAACACTATGAGCATGCAATTGATTAGTTTACAAATAATAGAGAAATGTGATACACGATTGGATTTGTTTAACCCGGTATAAAATGTAATATTATCTTAATGAATTCATCCACCTGTGTCTTCTTCACCTCAAACGTACTTGGGCAACATATATCGCTGTTTTGCGGTCAAATCGAATAACTGGAGTGAGGATTTTTTTAAATAAAATTACGTATACAGCCACTATCCCCCTACTACTGATTTAAGCAGGGCACATGATAGTAGCTGGCACAATTCCGCGCATTTATTGGTTTTCCAGCTAACCCAGGAAATTGGTGAGTATTTTAACCGACCGCTTTAATACGTTTGCAATATCGCTAAAATGGACGATTTAAAAACCAAAAATAAAAAATAGTTACCGCAGAAAATGGATAGATGTCAAACTTGTATATCGAAAACAGAAAATTGACAAACATAAACCAACACCTGTGTACTCCTCAATAAACGCCGGGAATCGATAACGTATAGATATCCTTTTTTGTCATTATGATATCGTTTCAAAACAAAATATTGAAGGAAATATTTGTATAGACCTCAATACGTTGACTTTTTTACTGCTTAGTACTCTACGACCCGACACAAAAAAAGTTTTCTCTTTAAATCAGGGCGCGAAGTTTCTGAATAATATGCATAGAAGTTGCTGTAGCGTAAATTCAAATTTAAAACGGGTTCTTAAAACGTAGAGGCGGTGCCTCAGAAACAATTCATTTGTTTAGATTAATCGTTTTTTTATAGGACAAATACAACTTTATAAATCTGCACTCCATTAAAGGGTGCTTGGTTGCATTATTAGTTATGATACATTTTTAATCTAAAAAAATAATAAAGATATTAATTATTAAAGGGTATTGTTATTATAACGCTTTACAAGAAGAAAAAAAAGTAAATAAGATAACGTTCTTTTGTTGTCCTTATGTGATGTTTGAAATATCTTCGTAAATCAAACTTTCTCGAATGCAACTTGGACAAAACACTCTATGAATGCTGTGTGGGTGCAGACGGAGAAGGGTTAAATAACTCAATTACACAATAACACCCTTTAAAGGTTGACTGGAGGCCATTACACGCAATTACGCCCGTAAAGCCTAAGAATTGGTGGTTTTTGACCTAAAGTGTCTTTTGTTAACTTTTTTTTAAAATTAATTTTAATCCAAGTTGAAGATATCTCAAGTTCCAGTGACATATATAGGTGAACAATGAATATGCTCAAGTGACAGATTGTACTAACTTTTTACCTGTTACGTTCTTTGAAAGACAACAAAGATCATTCTATAAAAGTGTACCCATTCTCGGATGAGAATTGGATTTCAGACAGTATTTATATTCTTCCTGTTCCACATAGTCAACTGTCATACTTCAGTAATGTTATTAGTCATGAAGTCAAGAACTATAAGAATAAAATATCATTATGGTGTTCTATAAAGAGACAGTCTAGTTTCCTGCCCATATGTATACATGTTCTGTTATTTGGAGATGAACATCCATGCCCTGGTCCTTCAACATATAGTTATGAAAATACAACTTCAAGTTCTGACACACAGTACCATGTATTTGACAAAAGGGTCTACATTTCATACATATTAACACTAGAAGCTTGATTCCATAATTGGACGCAGTCAGTATTATAGCACGTAAAACAAGGGCTGCGTGCATCCGTATCTCAGAATCATGGTTAGACGATTCGGTACCAGACTCGGAAATTTGTATTAATATCTATTCAATTCAACGCAGGGATAAAAATCGTCACGGGGTGGTGTATTGATCTTTGTTCGTAGCGACTTGTCGTTCAACAGTCGTAGGGATCTGGATCATGCATAATTAGAATCAACATGGCTCGAAATACTCTTGGCAAAGTGTAAACCAATTCTTTGTGGTGCAGTTTGTCGACCACCGAAACAGTGTATTTTTTATGATAAACTTGATCATCTAGTACCGATTTTTCTGAATATGAAATTGTTATTTTGGTTGACTTCAACACAGATGTTTCTCAATCTATATATATTGCACAATTGTGTCAACTTTAAAAGATTTTATCAATATGTTCAGTTTAACACAATTAATATGAAATAGTACAAGGGTATGGAACACCACTTCTACCACTATTGATTTGATTCTAGTTTCGGACCCGGTGAGGATTTCACAGCCTGGTGTTATAGTAACAACTTTCAGTGACCATCACATGATATATTGTACTCGGAAGGTAACAAAATAATTCATAGGATCGCATAATAACATTTCAGCACGTTCAATGAAAAATTATAACAGGGACAATTTTCAAGCGAACCTTTTGGCTACGGATTGGAATCAGGTTTTATTGTGTGACAATGCTTCTGAAGCTTGGGATCTTTTAAACATGTATTTATGTCAGTGATAGACAACATTGCTCCTATAAAACAAATGAGAATTAAACAAAGGACTGAACCATGGATAGATTCTGACATTTTGGAGGCTATAAAGCAAAGAGCCAAGGCTTTTAGTAATTACAAAAGTGATAAAAATGCTGACAATTTCGAATTATTTAAATTATTAAGACATAAGTGAAAATTCTTAATTGATACAGCGAAAGAAACCTTCTTTACAGAGTCTCTTGAAGCTAAGAAATTATGACTCAAAGTCACTCTGGTCTATTATTAAAAAATTTGGTTTATCTAAGAAAGAATTATCTTCCTCTTCTAATATTTGTTTTAACATTGCAGGAAATATAAGTTTTTATAATGAAATTATTGCAGATTCTTTTAAACATTTGTACACTACAGTTGCCTCAAAGTTTGTTGATAAATTACCAAATTGTGTTCTTAAGTTTGAAAAGACATTTGTCATTAATTTTTATGCTAGCTTAGGTGTTAAAGCTGTTAACAGTTTTTCTTCAGTTTCTCAGAACCAAGTGCTCAAATATTCAAACCAGCTTAGTTCTAATAGAGCAACAGGTTTAGACGGTATGCCATCACGTTTTGTGAAAAATGGGGCTTCGATTATGTCTTAACCTTTTACTCATGTTTTTAATCTATCTTTTATACAGGGTGTTGTTCCAGATGATTTTAAGTATGCTAGGGTTGTGTCCATTTTTAATAATAAAGAGAAAAGAAATCAAGCCGGCCTGGTGATTCACTATGTGAGCGGTCTGGTAAGCAAACTGTGTAGAGCACTCGCCTTTATAGTCAGAGGTCCCGGGTTCGAGTCAATGACTCGATCATGGGTATCATCTCCTGTCGAAACTTTCATTTTGTGTTAATAATGGAAATTACCAGTTTGTGTCGGTTATTGCACTCACAAAGGAACACACATGCACACACATGCACGCATTTACTAGTACACGCATATACTGACAGTTTAAACAAGTATACAACAAATGAAACTTTAAGCTGTTTTTAATAATACACCCACCCAACGATAAACAATGTTTGATAGTTTTCGGCGTTTGTTTGTTATAATAATGAGCCTTTCACTCTGTATTTACTACTAACGGGATAAATACGCAATATACCGAAACATTGAGTTACCGGTTTCATATTAATTGACTTGTATCAATTAGAATCACGATAAGCATATGCAAGCAGGCATTTGTAATTAGTGTTCTGTATGATTAATTCCGTAATGTAACCAAGTATAAACAAGTTTATTAAATTATAAAGTAGATCAAGCTGCAGATATAAACAAGTTTTGTCAATAATTTATCACTTGATGTGTAATGTTTGTAAAAGTGTTGACTTCAAAGTAAGAAGTTGCAACTATCTATATTGACGTTTAGTTTCATAAACAACTGTATATATACATATGTCGATATAATCAAACTATATTTGCAACAATGTGTTCGTTACATGTAAGGGACTTGTTATCTGGAATACTTAATTAATATATACGCAAACAATAGGCATTTATAAGCACGATAACATTATTTAAATAAAACATATAATTATTTAAATTCCATTGCAAACTTGCTATAAAGCTACGTTGCTCAAAAGGTATATAAATTTGGTATATATCATCGAATATCAGTTATCTTCAAAGTTTGTTCAAGTCATGCATCTCAAATTTGAAAAAAAACACGATCTCATAAATTAAGCAGATATATTTAGGCCAAAGGTTTATATAGACTAATATAGCTCAGAGGTTGGTATTTTGCATGGCAGGTAATATGGTGGTACTTGAACAAGTTGGTTCAAATTATGCTCTTAGGGTTAAAATTCCAAACTCCCAATACCTGTTTTCCTTATATTTAAATATACTAAAACCTTAAATAGTTTTTCCTCTTAAGCCAGAAGGCCCAGAGACTTGGTATTTTGCATGCAACTTTGTATGGTGGTCGTGCACCTAGAATGTTCAAATAATGCCCCGAGTTCAAAAATTGGCCCGCCCTGGAAGTTAATTGTTTCTCTTATGCATACATAGTGAAAACCAGAAAACACCAGCTCCTTTGGAAACGCAAGGTCCGGAGGTTTGATGTGTGAAATGTCAATTATCATAATGGTGGTCCTTTTCCAGTTTGTGCAAATCATGCTGATGGGGTGAAATTGATTTATTCCAGGGAGTTACTTGTTTTCCTTGCAAGTTACTAAAGTAAAAACCTAATAGCTTCCTCTTAAACCACAATATCCTGAAGTTTGGTACCTAACATGCGACATTGTATCACGTTTGTCTCTTAAAAATCTTCTACCCTGTAACAGAAAGGTACAGATGTTTGATATTTTGTCGCCTAATTGCTATAGTGCTCTAACTACCAATTTCATTTTTGGAGAAAAACGCATTTAAAGGTTTAACCTTTATTTTCTCACTTATTTATGCACGTATGTGGACTAAAATATACCGGAGTGTTTATCAGCAAACGGAAAATATGAATATAATTAAATATTTACTTTAGTAAATTATATGTTAATTTTATTTGCAATTGTATGTATGGAGATAGAGCATTCTGCTAAAAAAAATAATCGTGAATTACTTTGCTCTATCTCCCGGAGATGCTGCAGCACAACATTCACCCGTGTGGGAGATGGAGCAAAATAGAATCGAAAAACTTCTTCTTTATTCTATACAAAATGTGGGAGATAGAGCAAACTGGAATCGAACAACTTCTTCTGTGACGACTGAATATTGAATCCGATTACGTCATATTAAAGATCTCGTTCTCACGAACACAGCGATATAAAAAACTCATTTTTGAAAAAAATGGAGATAGAGCACTATAGCAATAAAGCGACGATTTGCTATCTGACATCGTAATGATGGTCATCTTCAATCTATCTTTATCCTACCCTGAAATGAACTTGTTTTGCTTATATTTTACTACAGTGAACAGTGCCAGAGGTTCGTTTTGTGTTTGTAACACCGACGTTAATGAATCTGACTCCGTCTCTCTTGAAATAAATTTCTAATATAACAATTCATGAAATGATACAAACGATAGTTGTAGATTTTCTCCTATGATCGTATTATCATTTGATGAGTGCTAATTTAAAACAAATGTTCACGAGTTGCGGAGCAATTAGTGATTCTATTTGTTTTCTATCACCACACATGAAATAGCACGATCTTACACGTATTGGTCAACAAATTTACTTTTTAAAGCTTTCTATTGTACGAAGAATTAATACAATGTGCAAAATTTGATTAAGCGATATAGCATCTGCTATTCAAGGAAAGTAATATCTGTGTTTCTGCATCTTTGTTTTTTAAATACACTATTTTATGAATAGTGTTTTTTTTTATATTTGACAACAGGTCCATGAAGTAATTAAGATATTATTAAACAACTTTTAAACAAAATAGTCTCATAATTATGCAAGTAGACCAGCGACCTAAAACCATTTAATTAAATACATAAATCATACATTAACATCAATACACATTATCGTTATCACTTTTCTAAAAACCTCATTTTTAAAAAAGTATAATGTATTAAACAATCATCATGACGAGAGCATGTGCCGCGTACAGCTCTAAGAGACGATATGCTGCTCTAACAAATAGTGTCCAATCTTTAAGTCCAATAGAGTGATTATATACAGAGACAATACTATATGACGCATGCAACTCAAATGCTTGTCAAAACAAATCAAAGTTACATGTACAAATATATTGAATTTCCGTTTCTACACAATTAATTTGAAACGTGACACGTTTATAATTTCCATTCCAATAGATTGAATCTTTGTTCTGTATATTTTTATAAAAAAATTATTTTATAACGTTTTATAAAAAACATGTAAGAAGGCTATATAATTTGGTATGACTATTGAACTAAATGATGTTATTAATTAAAACATTTGAAATGAACACAATATATTTGATATTTGTCTTGTCCATTGCATTGTGCAGCAAAAAGAAAAACATCTGTTGCTCCAGTTTGCATGAGAACGTAGAGGGGATACACGCATATAAAATAGAAGCGTTTCCTCATTCAATGCTGTTTAGTTTAAAATGCAATTCCGTGCGTTAATGTTTACTTGAAATTATTTTTGTTGTAAATAAATCTTTAAACAAATTAAACATCTTAATTGAAACCGCGAGGCCCAGAGGTTCGGTATTTAGCATGTAAAATCTAAAAAAAATCTAGAAAATATCGATTAATCAATATGAAATACTTCGTTATTTAATATTGTTTTAAAGTANTATATACTAACTATTTGAACGTTCAAACTTATATAAACCCGAAATTGCATCGGTATAATAGAAATCCTGTCTTATTTTAGTATTAGCAGCAATTAACATATACTTCCATTTAAAAGCAAACATCCGTGTTCTAAAGGTTGAAGCGTTTGTCGTGCGTCGTCTGTCCTCCGTCGTCAAAATTTACCTCGTTAACCCTCTTAGAGGCCAAATGGATTGTCCAATCTTTATGAAACCTTCAGAACATTCGTCCTAATGATATTTCTGCCGAGTTCGAACCTGGATAAAGTTAGGTCAAACATTAGGTCACTGGATCGAATTGAAGAAAATGATTCTTAACACTCTAGAAGTCACCTTTTTATGCCAATCGTCATGACAACTGGTCAGAATGTTTGTTCTAAAGATGTATCAGCTTATTTTAAATCTGAGTCCGGTTCGTTGAAAAGCTTCGCCTCAGAGGGACAGTGCTATTTTCATTGTGTAGCTAAAGTGAAACCTTATTTATTCAATCGAAGTCACAGTTTAAGTAAAATGTTCATGAAATGTGGTCGGAACATTTACCTTAATGATGTCTAGGCTGAGTTTGAATATGGGTTTTGTTCCTGGAAAAAACGTCTCCGCCAGGGGCATTGAAATATTTCATTTTTTGGTAGGATCAAACGGGTACCCGAAAACAAATCGGATTTGCAGCTCGAAAAAATACCAACGATACCGGGTTGGGTTGCTTATTTACTAAAGGGAAGGTACAGTGTTTATCGGTTAACAGATTAATAATTGCGGTAAAATTATCTTCTTAATCAGTTAAAGAATTTAATAGCAAATTAAGAACATACAAGCACCAAAACGAATGAAAGGGTATGTATGGCATTCCGAAAATGGTAAAACATTTTCGACACATACATGGCGAATTTCTGGAACGTTATTCGTCCGTGAGAGTCTATATTAAATTCAATCTTTAAAGGCCATTGCATGCAAACATTTATAAGTACACGTAATTTCCTCGTCTTGCATTAAAGTAAGGGAAGCTGTATATTAGGTTAAAATATGTTATTGTTTTTGCTGTTTAATTGTCAATCCAGTAAATGGTGTTAAAAGAATGACCTCCGTGCCATATACTACTTACATTTATTTTTAATAATTGGGTGTATACTTGATAGAAAGTGGCATGTTGCAGCATTTTAGTAATAACTGATTATGTATAATAGTACTTCAACAAAAAGTAACCGTCTATATTTCTAACTTTGCGACCGGCTCAATGTGTAATGGGCTATATGGAGCGCGTTATTAAGGGGATTTTTATTTTATGTATAAACTGTTAAAAATACAGACCCGACCCGACCACAATTCCACGGATTTTGACTCGTCGGCCCGGCTCAAAGAAAGTTTTTGAACGGTTTGCGCCCTATTATATTGCTTTAATAAAATTGTTTGAACACTATAGAAGTCTTAATATTAGTTTAATCTTCATGAAACTTATGTGAAGTAAACGCAAGGTCACTATGTCAAATTCAGGAACAATCTTGTTATTACTCGTAAAGTCACATTTTAAGACTTTTTATGAAACTTAGGGAACATTTGTTCTCATGGTTTATCAGCCGAGTTCGAAAACAACAACGTGCCTTAACGTGAAATTAAAAATGGTATGTTTTATTTAGTACGTATATTTTTTAACTCCTCCTTCTCCTCTTTAATGCGATTGAAATATCGCTAACAAAAATAGCTACCGCAGGAAATGGATAGAAGCTAGTTTATCGAAAACAGAAAACTGGCAAACATAAATCGACACCTGTGTACTCATCAATATCTCACCTCCTACAAAAATGACCTTATCCGATTGACTTAGAGCGGTCACGTGCCCATGGTGTATTTTCCATACACCCCGATTAATTTCGTTAAACCCCGAGTAATTTCCATACTCCTATCAACGTAAAAAAATGGCGTCTGTTCGAAAAAATGCTGGATAATTCTTGTTATTATATTATGTGTATGTATATGGACATGGAACCTATAACGTATAATATATAATATATAATATGTTATTAGTTACACTGTTATTAATACATAAAATATAATATATAATATTTTATATAAAGTATATAATATATAAGATATAATACATTATATTTTGTATATACTATAAAATATATACTTTATAATATATAATAAATAATATGCAATATATAATATATACTATATTATATACAATATACAATATATAATATACAATATATAATATATAATATATAATATATAATATATATTATATTATATATAATAGTGTAACGATTATATCTCTCAGACTACCTTTATAATACATAATATATAATATATTATATTATTTATTTTGTATTATATATTTAATATTATATATTTTATATTATATATTTTATATTTATATTTTTTATATTGTATATGTTATATTTTATATTTTATATTTTATATTTTATATTTTTATTTCATATTTTATATTTTATATTTTATATATAAAATATTATATATTATATATTATAAAGGTAGTCTGTGAGATATAATCGTTACACTAATAGTAACTGATGGTGTATGGGATATACACCCTCATCAATGTCATACCATGCTCGAGTTTCGCTCTCGTATGGTATGAAATTACTGAGGGTGTATATCCCATACACCATCAGTACTAACAGTGTAACTTATAATACCAGCCGGTAATCGATAGCATATAGATATCCTTTTTGTCATTATGATATCGTTTCGAAAAAAAAAGAAATATTTAAATATACCTTAATAAGTAGATTTTTTTACTGCTTAGTACTCTTCAACCCGAAGATACGTTTTCTCTTTAAATCAGGGGGCGATGTCTCGAAATAATATAAATATAAGTTACTGTGGCGTAAATTCAAATTTGTAACGGGCCCTTCAAACGTAGTGGCGGTGCGGCGCCTCTTCGAAAATACATTTTAAGCGTAATCGGGGGTTTCATAGGACAAATAAGACTTTATACTCCATCAACCGTGCATGGGTGTTTGATTGCAGTATTAGTTATAATAAATTATAAATCTCGATATATAAAAAAATATTAATCATTAAAAGGTTTTAGTGTTATAACGCTTTGCAAGGAGATATAACATAAATAAGATAATGTTATTTCGTTGTCCTTATATGCTCCTATACATCTCTTCTTAAATCAAACTTGCGTAAATGCAACTTCGACAAAACGCACTATCAATGTTGTGTAGATGCATATGGACATGGGTTCAATACTTCCATTACAAAGTACAATCGTATCACCACCATGTAAAGGTTGGCTGCAGGCTTATACGTAGTGCCTCTTTTCTATTAAATGCAATTGCGCCTGAAAAGCACAGGATGTACTCATACTTTTTTTTTGCAATATGTGCTGATTTAGCTCCTATGAAAAATGTGTGAAGGCAGCTAAATAGAGGCTGAGGACTTCCATATTAATTTGTATAGCTAATAAACCCATATACTTATTGTCTTGTTCAAATGAGAAGCAGTTTATTATTTCTCCAGCGCAATCTAAACCGTTTTGGAACATGCATAGATTGTCAAGCCACATATGAATAGGGGTTCATTATTACACTGACACGAACTTATTAAGTGTATACTGCAATACAGAACGTTAAAGCACATAAACGTGTTTTTTGGACGCATATAAATATGGATGCATTACGTATATAATTAAGTTTACCGTAAAAGATCCACTTTATGTTTCTCTCTTTGCAGATTTGTAGGGGTCATAACTTTTCTACTGCAATAAACACCGTCTACCGTAAACACCTGCGATTATTTTCTGGAGTCAGATTGAATGGGGTTTATTACATTTATAGTGAAATTAGGATCATATATATACAACTATGTCGTTTTAAATTTCAGATGGGTAAGGTAAAACCGGTAAAAACGGCATGTAAAGCATTCGCATTGATAGCTAGAAACCCTAGATTGGAGTCTCACTATTTCCACCCAAAGACCGCATTTTAGCAGGCCATGTTTACTTATATGGCAAAGTGAAGCATACCTGACTTCTTTAGAAATAAAAAAGTTCTAGTTATCAAACAATTGGTAAGAACACTTGATCGTATGACTGTTTAAAAAATGACCCGAGTTGCAAAACCGGCCAGCCCGGAAATTCTTTTATGCACACATAGTATACATTCTAAAAACCTTTGACAACGCCTAGCCCAGAGATTCGGCATGTGTACTGTCAATTTATCATAATGTCCCTTTTCCGAGTTTGAAAAAAGTCATGTGCATGTGGTAAAATTGGCCCATTTTAGGTAGTAACTTGTTTTCCTTCTATGATTCCAAAGTGAAAATTTTCTTCTAAAACCACATCATCCTCCCGTTTGGTACTTGATAATGTATGATAATTCTGTACCGAGTTTGTTGAAATCATGACCATGTGGCCAAACTGTGCCCCGCCCTGTGACTGATGTTTTCTCTTATATTTTGATCGTGCATATCTTCTTCTCTGAAACCGCAAAGTGCAGATTGTTGATGTTTGCTGTCTGATATCATAATGATGGTCATCAAATAATATTGATGATGCCTCTGGGGTAAAATTTATCTTAACCTGAATGTTACTTGTTTTGCTTATATGGAACTGTAGTGAAAACTTAAAACATTTTTTTTTCTAAAACAACAATGCCCAGAGGTGTGTTTTTGTTTGTAACGCATATTAATTTACTTCAGCGATTTAATGCCACCATTTCCCTTTCTTTATTTCATTTCCCGAAATATTGCATCAACAGGTCCGTTACTCGCGTAATCAACTTCTAATAGTACAACTCATAAAATGATATAGAAGATATTTGTTGATTTCCTTGTAAGATTGTATGATCATTACATAAGTGATCACATTTAACACATTTTCTGAATCAAAATTCCGTTTTTAAAACCTATAGTGTTTTCAAAGTTAATACGACATTTAAAGCAAGCATTAATAAGTTTGTTTCCTCGTCATTAGATTAAAGTAAGAGAGGCTTTATTTAAGATTGAAATATTATTTTCTGTGCTTTTAATCTTTGTATCCAATATATTGTTTTTACCTTTGTGTCAAACACTATCGCAATATATTCTAAACAATGTGGTATATAATTGACCTTTCGACAGCGAGAGTGAAGCCACGCCCCCCGATTTTAAGGGAGATCACTCCGCCGAAGTCCGTCATAAAAATGGCTACGCGAATCGGACCGATTCCGGACGATTTCGGTCCAAATTACATGAAATGCGATCTTTCATTAAGGAAAAAACAAAAGGCTAGGGCGTTTGTTAGTGGATGCTATCTAGAAAAACTGACTATAACGTTGGACAATGGCGAGATAGTTCATTTGCAGGGCGAAATCCACCCAAGCCAGAGAAAAAACGATAACCGACATGCTGCTCATGTTGACATCAGTCTGCCAAACAAATGCATCGTCGATGCGCACTGTTCTTGCAAGCAGGGGTAATTTGTCTATTGCTATCATGTTTTATTTAAAATGTTTTCAATGTAATGTATCAAACGGGTGTTTAGCTCCCCTCAAACACAGGCTATATTTGAATAAAAGATTATGTTTTTGCTCTGATTCTGAAGATCAGCCACTTCGGCACCAATTTTCATTTCTTATGTAAATCATATTTCTGTACCTCATGACTTTCCAGAGAATGATCAATCATATATTGTAATAATGTTATTTGAATGGAATATTCACATATACTCGAATATAATTTTCCTGATTATTTTACTAAGGAACACATACTCTTAGTCCCTTTGAACACTAGATCTAACAGATTCTGCTTTGATTATAAGTTTGATTTCGACTTTCTCCATATTTGATATGGATGTTGTGTATATGAGAAATGCAGCTTAATATTAAAACTGTTCTCTTCTAAATATATTATTTTTTTTAATTTTGATGATGCTTACAGTTTCAGGCACTGTGGGACATGCTCACATATATTAGCTGTGGTTTCATCCATTGAGCAGTGGAAAATTGCTGGCTACAAAGAAGTTCCTGCGTTACTGACATCCACAAGTATTCCACAACAGTGGGACAAGGCTCGTGGACAAAAAATCAAGGCGGAACCAGCATCACACATGGTTTTCGCCAGTCCAACTAATATTGGTCGAAAAAGGCAACCAATCATGGCCCAATGAAGAGACAATCGGTAAAGTACTGTAGAAAATAAGAAAAAAAACATTTTAAAACTTCTAAATAATTAGTCATTTATTTACATCACGTTAGCAACATTTACATAAATACAATTTTAAATTTCTACATAATTTGTCATGAATTTACATTCAGTTACAAACATTTACATTAATTTACATTTCATGATCCAGAAACAACTGAATATTTTCAGCTGCTCCAAACGACTATACAGTAATTAAAAACTATTGCTGCATATTCTGGTTAATAGTATTCCAATAGCATCTTATTTTATATCCTATTATCCAATCAGCAGCAGAAGATTTTCTATATGCATTAGTATATTTTTACAACAATATGCTATAAATGTGTCTTGTTCTGAGAAATCCGCACAGGCTAATCTGGAACGACACTTTACGCACACGCATTAAGCCCAGTTTTCTCAGAACAAGGCTCAAATAGTCTATAAAATTATATTTTCAGAAAAGTCAAATTAATGAATGGCCACATTCAAGATCTGCAGCTATTGACAAGCAGCCCAATCTCTTACTTAGTGGAGGAAATTGATGAGAATACTCCGACTGTGGAGACTCCACTAGGAAATCAAGTTTTTGGCAGTGGACTTGCTTACCATGTAAGTTCAAGGTTATAGTACCACCACATTTTCATTTTACTAATGAACTCTATTATAATAAATTTCATGATCTACTTAATCAAAAACCCCATAAAATTTGTTATAAAGCAACACACAAACCATATCTGATCAATGGTGGCAAACAGGTTAAGATCAATCCTTTTTGACAAAATTAAAAAAATAAATACTCTGGCAATTGCTCTCTCTACATGAACACGATGACGCGCAATTTTCGCAGTAACGGCAATGTCTGCCTGACTCATTTGCGACCCAGAAGTTAGAAATGGTGGAATGTTTAGCTTAAGGCCAAGTCCATCCAACTCATCTTTTATATTAAACCCTTTGTCAACCATCACTCCATCACTAACTTGAATTTTCCCTCACTTCATGAGTGTTTTTAACTGGTCTAAAACACCACTTTGAGCTGTCAGTTCTTTATCAGAGATCTGATAGATTCACGTGGATCTATCCCCACCAGTCCTTTAAGAGTATTACATGATTTGTAATCTGAGTAGCATTGACTTTGTCTGGTCAATGAACTTGGTTTTTGAATTTTAAGTTCAGTGCCATCTAGTATTACCACCGTTGTTTGGAACTCCTCTCTGTACTTCGAAGGCAGGTTGGCAATTATTGTATTTGGATGTGGATATTGGTACAGATCCACAACGGTGAAACATATACTGAATCCAGTTATTAAATATGGAGCTTGCATCTTGCATTGAAATGCCAAACAGTTTTCCGATATGCTTAAAGTCAAAGTTTTGTCTGAGCTTTATTAAAACCATTAAAAGTTGATCTTTCATTTTGAATGTTTTGAGGCATGTCAGGTTTTTCTTCACTGAAAATGGCTTCTCCACGGTTAAAATGAATTTCAAAAATGCGTCAAATTGACTCTCATTAAGCCCGGTGTAATATTAAACTCATCATATTTAGTGTTTTTTTTTCTCAATGACTCACAACTGAATGTTGGAGCAATATTTATGGAGGTAACTGCTGGTTCCTGACTGGACGTGCTGTCTTGTTGCTTTCGAAGAATGTTCTCCTTCTCTATTATCAATTTGGCCAACTTCCGTTTTAGTTGCTCGTTCTCAGCAGCCAGGGCCAGCATGTTCATACCTGAACTTTCTGAAAAGGAAAAATAAATTAAATTACTTATATGTATTTTCAGGCTCCTCTAATTCAGACAGTGCATGAAGTAAGAAATGAGACGGGGTGTGGGAATTTATCATTGCCTGTAGATCGTGCCTTAAATGAGGAAATTCACAAGATGCTGCAACAAAATGTCCAACACTGAAAGGATTTATGGTTTACTTCTGATGAAAGCCGGGAACTGGAAAAATCTACAAGGCTTCAAGCAAGTTCTAAGAACTGGTTTAATGAGCGCCAACGTATGGCCATATAAATGAGAGAACTGCTAACATAATGTACATCAACAAGACTGGCAAGCACTTGCATGATGTTGGATAAATGGTTAATCCCAAATTCCCATTTCTAGGTACTTCACCAGGTGACATTGTCTGTAAAAATCGGAAAGAAGGACTAGTTGAGGTGAAGTGCCCCTACCCAGCTCTAAATTTGTCCCTTGATGAAGTACTCAATGGAAATGTTCCAAATTGCTTTTTGAAAAAAGAAGGGGCAAGTGTTGCTTTACAAAAAACAAATAATTACTTTTTCCAAGTGCAGGGCCAGTTGTTTGTGACAGGATTGCAGTTTTGCGACTTTTTCGTGTATAATTACAACATTTATATAGAAAGAATTGAACCGGAAGAGTACATCATGGATTCCTTGTTAAGAAGGTTGTGTACATTTTATTGTGAACACTTCAAGGAATATTCATAGAATCAGAGTAAGAAATAGTTCCTTACCAGTCGACTTTGATTTGTTGACGGCTCCTGGATCTTAGATCTCACTGTTTCAGTAACTATAGGTGTCTGTGGCAAAACATATATTATTTCGTTTGAAGTGAAACATATAATTACATTTAAAAACAAGTTTGTTTCTGTAGTCATATTAAAGCATACTTAGATAAATCAAAATATATTTTGTTGTTATTTTTTACCCAATTCATATAAAAAAGAGAAATAAATGTTTTGTTCAATCCTCAATTGATGTTTTGAATTTTGAATATGACTACCAACCAACCAGCCAGGTTAAGTCCTGGTGTACCTTAAGAGTCACCCTGTGTGATATTGCCCCACAGAGGGCCATGCACAATGAAACTTAAATTGGAAGAAAGAATCAACATTGTATTCACATATCATCAATGGATTTGCTAAAAAGAACTCATAAATACTGTACATACCTGAAAGATTGAGTAAGTACAGTCCTGACTTTCTTTCTCGGAGGCTCAGATAATGGCCTGATTTTTGGTGATGGTCTGACTGGAGTCAGGTTCTCATAGGATTCAGCTGGCCTCGGATCTGGATTCTCCTTATCAAAATGCTGAGGGTACAAACAAGTAATTATATATCAAAATATCTTAAAATTTAATATAAATACTTCAAATATGGCATGTTGATTTGTGTAACGCAGGGGCGGCTAAATCTCAAAATTTGCTGCTAGTCCGTTTTGTCTTAATGACAAAAGTTACTTGTCCGTATGAACATTTCAGAGTAAATTTCTAAACAAATCCTCTTGTCTGTACCTGCTTTGGGAAAATACGGACAACTCGGATTATGGGGGCAGGGGATATATTTTTGACCAAATTTCGAGTTTCGAAAGGCCGCAAACAGTCTTATCCATTTCATCAACACAGAAAGTGACACAAGAAAGCCTTTTTGTTTCAGTGTCATAACACAGGCAACATACATTGAAAATACAACCAAAGAATTCTTCACTTGTGAAACTATGGCCCTTGATCGCCCCCCACCTACCTCATTTTTTATGAAAAATTGAGAAATTTGACCCATTTCATGGCATGCACAGAATATTCAAACAGAATGCAATCCTAGTTTTGGCTTCATTACTCATTTATTTCATCCCTGTGCTGTGTTTATTAACCTAGAAAAGTGTCTCCCATACGTTGAGATTATTCACAATTTACCTTCAAAGTTCTGTTCTGTTTCTGCAGCGTAAAATATTGACTTCCGCAAAAAGTGAAAACCTCCTTTTTGAAGATTCAAAATTTCCTTACCAGGGAGCTGTCGCTAGTTAAAATGTTTTTTTTTCTCCAGAATTTTGAGACATTCATTCTAAAATCTAACACAAGAAATATCATATAAATACATTATTGATTTTAAAGACCACAGGTACCCCTACCCGATAGATATGTAAATTTGACCCCCTTTCACTGATATATCCCCTGCCACCTAAGAAAGACAACTGTTCAAAAGCTTCAAAATATAAAAATATTGTTTGTCGTCCTTAGGCCTACCTTAGAACAAACGTAGATGTGTTGTGCTTTCGGGAGATCGCTTAATATGTTGAGATTAAGCTGTACGTGTGGACGACCACAAAGACGAATCCAACGTTTGCATTTTTCAAGATTAGTACCCGGTTTAGGGAAGGGAATACACGTAGTTCCATCTTTTAACCGTTCTGGATATCTTGTGTCTGAATTACAAGTGCCATAACAGCACCTTTTTACTATTTTCTTTGTTTAAAACACATAACTTCGTATAAGCTTATGTGTCGGACAACGGCGAGTTTGACGGACAAAATAGCGGATAGAAACGGGCCTTATCTATGCTGTAATCTGATTGGTTAATAAGCCTGTCAATCAATCGGCTGTCGAAAGTTCAATTGAAACAAAGAGGCATGCTTTAACATTAAAGGCACAATTAGTTACACGTACTAATATTTCAAATAGATTATCCGTCTGTTTTTACAACTTTGCTTGCAGTTCAATTTGTATCGCGCTTTAGGAAACACGTTATTAGTTGCATTTTTATTTTCTGTATACACCTGTTCACATCCTTACGAGAGCAGACTGGATATTCTAAGGATTTTGACCCGCTTACCGGACCCAAAGAAAGATCTTGACCCGTTTGAGCACTATTTAATGGCTATATTAAAACCTCGTAAACACTCTAGAAGTCACATGTTTAGTTCAATCTTCATGAAAGTTATGTGAGGTAAAAACAAGTTACTATGTAAAATTCAGGGAAGGATGAGGAAGAAGCTGGTTAACACTCCTCAAGTCTCATTTTAAGTCAACTATTTATGAAACTTGGTCGAAACATTTGTTCATATGATACCTCAGCCGAGTTTGAAAACAAAACTGTGCATATAAATTTCAATATTTAAGTTTTATTAAGTACCTGTATTATTATTAACCCCTCCTTCTCAGAATAGTTCAGTTCCTCCGGGTTCCAGGTAGCGCCCATGGGCCCATGGTCATGGTGTTTGCATAATATATTTGATAAAAGTTACTTGTTAAAAGATTGAAGACCACGGCCAGTCCAATAATGTGGTAATCAGGTGAAATCATCGTTTTATTTTAAAGTTAAATAATCTTTCGTAGTAAAATAAACCAGTCTGTATTTTATTATGTTCGTAATGTCGATCCTGATGGTATATAGGTTTATGAAATTATGCTACCAAAAAAGAAGAGGCCAAAGGTAATGTGCTACGTGTATAAATATGATTGTTAGACAGCAAATTAAAACACATCTAACTTGACAACAAAATACAAAAAAAAACAATACTAAATAACAGGTCTAACAGTTCACATGTAAACTGAGTTATAGAAAACCCTCGAAATCTGATATAGTATGTAAACAAATATTTGATAGACAATTGTATGCCAAAATTTAAAGACATGTACTGTATATGTAATTCAGTACTCTGCTACAATATATGTTTTATTTACATGTCATTTATGACAATTAAAAACTCATGATATGAACATATCGCTTTTTCTGTATCATACGTTTCCAAAATTAGTAATCTAACTGGATTTACTCAACACCAATTCCTTTGTTTGTAAACATATACCGTCACAATACTCCGCTCAACAAATACCCATATATGCTTGTACTTTGGAATAGTACTCATGGTCTCTTGTCAACTTCAAACGTCCATTTTCAAGTCTACGGAATTATTTGGGATAAAGACTTGCATCGATTTGTGATAAGTTTCTGAAATTTTATTTATAATAGTCCAAAATATGCATGTTCTTTGTGGACTTTTCCTTCGTTTGCCTCAAAACGTAAAACATAGTTTCTCCGGTTTTCCTGCGTTCTTTGAGAAGATACGTGCTAATGAAATTGAGAACGTTTTACCTTTCTTACTTTTAGGTTTGAACTGCAATGCCGTTTGTTTTGTTACTAACACTTATATGTGTTTAGAATTGCCCTGTTAAAAAATGTTCTCTAAAACTGCATGACCAAGTCTTTCATTTGGTATGTACCATAGTTTGGTGATTCTCTGCTGAATTTGTTGACAATATCTTGTGTACATTGACGTTATTTATATCTCATTGCTGTTGTAGTAGAATATAATCTATGTTTATGCATCTTTTGTGTTTTGAAAAACAATATTTGATTAACATTTTACTTTTTTTCTATTGTTTAACAGGCCAATAAAGTAATATACATATTGTTTAAAGAAATTAGTCACCTAAAATAAGAGGTAACTTGGTCTTATATAGTCCGTTTATATTCTTTTCGCCACCAAACTGTCATCATTATACCTGTAAATAATAGTCAGCTGCTGCGTGCGGTCGGCGGTCAGAATACTCATTGCCAAATCGTTTTTTTTCACCCTGTTAAACGGTCCCGAGACATCTAATTATTGAAGCAAGTTATTTCTTTCATTGTATATAAACATGGACCACGCTATGGTTTGTTATCAGATCGCCAACTAGCCTTTTGTTTCAGAAAAGCCTTACAAGGTCTTACCGATATTTCAGTTCTAACACCAGCAGCTTTTCGCTTAGTTAGGCGTAACACACTTTAAATCAACACTTTGGAAGTTAACTAGTTTTTTTTTCTGTTATAATTTTGTTGTGTTGCAAGCTATTTAATTTCGACATTGTGTTATGTTTTCGAACTATGTTTTTTTTCGACTTTGACTGACTGACTGACTACCTGACTGACTGACTGCCTGACTGACTGACTGACTGACTGAATGACTGACTGACTGACTGACTCAAATAATGTTGCTCCGGTTTTTAAGCGTCTATTGGGAAGATACATGTTTATTTATGAAATAAGATGTTATATCTGTTATTGCTGTTTGTTTTGAATTTGAAGACATGAAATGCCCATGGGTTAATTTAATCTTACCCCACTTTTTGTTGTGAATGCATCTTGCTCGATAATATTTTTATTTAATATTTTATTTTTAACAGACAAATCTTCTCCTCTGAAACTGCTGGCCCTGAAGTTTGGTATTGACATGTAACATAAATGATTATGTCGTACCCTTGAATTACCCTTTAAGTTCATGCTAATGCGCGTAAATATTTGCCTTAAGTAAATACAGTGAACAATCAAAGACGAATTCTGTTATCATTTGGATTACATTGATCAATGTAATTGTTAGATGTTTCTCTGACGAAAAAAACAACAACATATTTTATAGATTAATATATTTATTATTAATGTACTAACTGCTGGAAGTAAATGAATTACATTATCTCGATATCGTATTGAGTCATTTAATAGATTTGTTTGACGTTTTATGAAGTTACTTGCAACCCTACGTCAAACGCGGTAAGACTAGTATTGATAATAAACACATACATATTATGTTTTGTATGTTTAGATTAAGCACTCAATGATCAGATATTCGTCGAATATGCTGCAACTGAATTGCGTTATTTTAAAATAAACATGTTTCAATGCCTCCGCACTATTCATTTATTAATTAATTTGTAACTAAAACACTCTTTTCGTGTTGGGTAGGCCCATATGTTCTAAGACTATATGCTAAATGTCAGCTAAGCACCTGGGTATACCGTTATGTCCGTTGTCCGTGCGTCTGCTGTAAGTCAACGTTTTTATTTCGACGACACCTCCTCCTGAACCGCTGGGATGATCATTATAAAATTACAAAGACAAATCCGTAGGTAATCTTCTTTCAAAGTTGTTTACAGAACTCGTGTGGTCTGCATACATAATAATTCAAGACTAAATCTTAATTTTAAAATTCGATAATTCCAAAGTCTTCTTTTATGAAGCTGCAAAGCCCTGACGTATACTAGTTGGCATGAAACATGGTATGGTAGTAATCTTGTTGGTAAAATCGTGCCATGTGTGTCAGAATTGAACACGCCCTGGAGTTAACCTGTTTCCCTTATATATATGTATTGAAAAGTTTACAAATCTTCTCCTCTGAAACTGCTGGCCCTGATGTTTTGTTTTGGCATGTTACATAAATGATTATTCCGCAACCTTGAATTAAGCTTTAAGTTCTTGTTAATGCGCATTTATATTTTCCTTAAGGAAATACAGTGTACTATGAAAAATGACTTCTGTTACAATTCGGATATATTGATCAACATCCTTGTTAGATATTCCCCTGTCGAAAACAATTCAACACGTCACATAACTGAATATATTTATGATAAATGGAATAACTGCTTGACGTAAATCAATTACATTATCTCTATATTGTTTTGAGTCATCGAAAAGATGTGTTTTAAATTTGAGGAGGTGACATGCTCCGTACCTTGGGATACCGGTATGTTCGTTGTATGTTATCACGTGCTTGCGTTCGTAAGTCGGTCTGTCATATGTGTTCAATTCAGATGGCCCAACATTAAATTTAATGAGTAATATACCGCTTTCAATCTATGTTGGGTAAACATTAAGTGTGTGTTTCTTAATATGGTTTTTACTGTATTAACTAAGTAATGAACCCCTATTCATCTGCATCTATACGATCTTTGAAAGGTCTTATATGCTATAAATTGCATCGGAAAAATAATGAACTATTAATGTGCGCACAATCAACCTCCGAGAAAGCTTATTAGATTATATTCGATAATAGAGCTGTTTGGGCATTATGATATAGATTCACAATACCGTTAAATGTCCTAACAGTTTTGTTATATTCAATTACAATTTTTTAAGCAAATATATGTATAGACCTAAATAAGTTAACTTTATTGACTGGCACGTAATATTCTACCCGAATATGATTTTTTCTCAAAATCGTGGCGCGATACTCTAAATAATATATATAAACACTCTTTTGGCGTTAACACTAATTTGAAGTGGAGATGAAGAGAAAAATAAAGGCGGTACCTCAAAAACAATTCATACTAGAAAAAATAAGCTTAATCGCATAATAGAAGAAATAAGACTTTAT
Organism: Dreissena rostriformis; assembly: GCA_007657795.1. Lineage (NCBI taxonomy): Eukaryota > Metazoa > Mollusca > Bivalvia > Myida > Dreissenidae > Dreissena > Dreissena rostriformis. Next base: position 151,622 of record VMBQ01000359.1, on the reverse strand, counting down.
AAATCTTCATCATGTCAATCTTGAAAGCGTGTTTGATGGCATTATAAGTAATTATAAAGTATCCATATTTTGAAACATTATAAAAATAATGGTATTCAAATGATAATAATATTATTATTATTATTATTATTATTATTATTATTATTATTATTATTATTATTATTATTACTTTTATTATTATTATTATTACTATTATTATTATAATTATTATTATTACTTTTATTATTATTATTAGTGTTGTTGTTGTTGTTCTAATTATAATTTTATACAATACAATTACAAATACAAATTGGACTAACATTATTTGCTATTGAAAATGTTTACACAGCTACCAGCAGTAACTATCTATAAATGAATATAAGTACAGTCTTTGTTCGGCTAAAATAAAATTGGCCAAGTTGTCAAACATATTAAAATACGAGGCTCAAATGCTCACTTGCTCATTCATTTATAACATGATTTTTGGTTTTTATGTAAATTGTTATTATGTGTAATTCTAATATAAAATGCGCTAAATACAAGTATTATAATGTGTGGTCCGTGTATCTCAAGATTTGCACATTTGAAGGCCTACTTTATAATTATAAGTCTCAATATTATTAAATATTCCGAAAGGAGCTTAACATGTCCCATTCTTCTATGATTGTACGAAAGTAAATCAAAAGTAAAGTTCTGAAATATAAGCCAATGTAATGCCTATGTTATGTTATAAACAATGACAGGCATGTTCTCGTTTATTGTTCGATTTTTTTTTAAATTGCTACAGCCGTCATTAATTTTGAAACGTTCAATGAAATTGCAAAACACTTTTTCCTACTAAAATATCACTCTCAGAGTGATGTACGCATATAATTGTAGTGTTCTTCAATACTAACTATCCGAGCACTGAGGATGACGTAGGCATACATCAAAATCGCGAATATAGTATTGCGCATCTTATCAAACACCACAGATTATAATCAACATGGATGAAATTATCGAGGGAAATAAGACTGTCCTCGAATTGAGATTACTCAAACCTAATTGAACTGAAAATGCAATGCTATTTAATATAAGTATATTATTTGGACACGTTTCGACTTTTGTTTTGGCTGAACTTTTTTTTCGTCACCGTTTTGTAAAATGTAATAGACAATATTAAAACAAATTAATGGTGTGCCTTAGTGTGTTAACTGTGTATAGCTTATTGCTGATCTGTAATTGTATTGCTAGGAATGATACTCTATGATAGTTTATCAAAAACTCATCAGACATAATTAATTAGTGTTCAAACCTCACAATGAGATATATAGATTATATTTTAAATACGAATACTTATTTCTTTAAACAGGATATCAATCATATCTATCCTAAAGAACTTTAACTAAATATTTCGTATTCATCATATTCCGAATTTACAATTCCTTAACTTATATCATTCAATTATGGACAAAACAGTGAAAAACATTCTTTACGACAAAGTAGATGATTTCGATATTGTGAAACTCCATTTCCTGGATTTTAATATTCCTAAATGTCCTTCTTGTGGAATTTATATTTCACAATTAGTTAGATTCGCTTGGGCTTGTTCCAATGTTAAGGATTTCAATGATCGTAATATTGCAATTACAAAAGAATTGTTATAATTATGCTTTTTATACCATTATCTTCTTTTGTGAAAAACGAATATACTATGTAACCCTGTACATAGAGCGATAATTAAAAAATATGTAATAACCAAGTGATGCTGTTTAGCCACGAATCTGTCTCTCTTTCTGCTGGCATTCGAGGAGAGCAGACGCATTTTGTTATAATTCTAAACTAACTTTAATTCAGTGATGCACTTAAGTTTATTTTTGTTGTTAGTTAATAGTTCAAGTTTTTTAGTTACAAGCAATCTCTTATTCATATAAAAGGAGAAACAATTTACTTCGTTTTCAAATTTGCAAAATTCCATACTATATATTGTAGTTTAGATTCAAACTCCAAATTGTTCTTTACATGGTTATTAAGTAATAAGTTACCATCACACTTTACCAATGATGTTCTTAAACCCGTTCTTAAAGGTTAATATGTCAAAGGATAACAGGCGCTTGCATTAAACGTTCTTATTGTATTATGTTTACGGAAACTGTATGCATTCAATTCAATTTATGTTCGTTACTTAAAATGGTAAGCAAGTTCCATCAAATTACTTGCTTGTTGAAAGATGCAAAGTGCGATACTTCAATATTTGACTAAAATCCATTAATTTATACTCGAGCCTTTATGAAAAGTTCGATTGCGTGTATGTTTTTAGAAACACTGACTCTATATATTCTTATTATCTGGTTAATCTCTAGACTTCTTAGTTTCTTGGAATAATTCAAATTTCCTTCTCATTACGTGCAGTTTGAAGCTCCAGATCTGTATCGATGTTTGTTTATTGTAGAGCTGGGCTGTTAAAGCGGGTATCCATAAAACTGCACATCAACTAGGATGTTCTCATTGTAACACAACGGAATAAACGTAGCTTGTTTGGTATAAAGGCTGATTTTAGAATTTGAGAATTTTCTGCAATCATAACCCGTGTCATTACTAAGACTGATCACTGATCATCATCCGGCTTTAAGTTTGACTCAGACAATGCAATTGTCGGTATGAGCAAGTACGTCTACATTAACGTATACCCTAAATTCAAATTTAAAGAAGCCCGTCGTCGCACATCCTTCTTTATATGATATGCATTGGTCATGTAATTATTATGACCTTAATGCTATTGATCGGCCCAAATGTACATGAGATGGCATTCCTTAATCTAAGCAAGCCTACTTTCGGTTGTTTTAGATGAGTCTCATGCCAGTCTTTATGAAATTCTGTCACACAATCGCATGTTAATCAGTAATGCCAGCCAGCCATGCTCTTTCTGATATAGAACAGCGGTACACCCCACTGACCGTGACATATTATCAGAGTTATAAGGAGTTGACAAGTGTTACTCAATACTATATTCTACAGAATTCAAGGAGGCACAAAACTGGAAGGTTGGCACGAGTCACAAACCGGAGACTACATCTGAATTGAAATATGTTGTCTTCGGCTTATGCTGTAGTGTTTACCTTTACTATCATGGCGATAGTCACGACTTTACACTGCGACATTTGCCGAGATGAACGAATCCCATCAAACTTCATGATAAGGCATCCCAACACCCAAACAAGACGTGACGTTGCTGATGCCAAAGTTAAAGTCGCGTTCATTGTGTAGAAGGCAGTTTTAAAGGCTCTTGTTCTTGATTATACCCGCGGTGTGATTAGATGTTGTTTTGCAAACAGCCATGGCTGCTATTTAGGCTTGCGAAGTTCAGGATAACCCTGAGCTTATACCGTGTGATCGTTTCAGGGACATTGTTATTTTTGACTTATTTTTCTTGCGAGTCAATCTTCTAATGGTTCAATTATAGTGAAGACCACGTAACTCATCTGGGAAAATATTGGTTATCGGGCTTTGACAACGAAGTAATACATTTAATGAGGTCCAACATCCCTTATCAGACAGCGTATCCTAATGCAAACAAACGTTGACTCTTGTGTCCTACAAACTTAACAGCCGTATTTTTTTGAGTTGAACATTTTTATCAGTTTTCAGAAGCTAAATCTGTGCAGTCGAAAGCTACACTGGAGTTGGTTCATATGTTGAAAGCTACTTTACGACACGGTGAACACTCTTAAGTCTGATAATGTTCAATTCTTCGAACGGCAAAAATGTGCATAGTGCTCCTCTGTCTGTTAGTTTAAGAACATACAAGTTACACTGCTTTTGCCTGAAGCTAACGACATGGCCAGAGATTCAATTTCTAACTATTTAAATAAACACAAAGTGAACATTAATCTGCACCAGCAAGAGATAAATCTTATTAGAGCTTATCCTTTATTTACTAATGGCAACGAACCAATTGGAAACCAACATGACACAGGACAAGTGTCACACAAACATACACACAAGTACAAAACAAATAAAAAGAAATGAACACAACTGCGGTTAGCGCATTGAAATGGTATTTTTCTAATCATTTGGAGTAAAATCAGATTTTAAGAAGCTCCGAACCTGAAACTTTGATGACAGATATCCACTACTTTTGCTTGATTACATAAAAGACAGCACATAACATACGGAAAATTCACGTTTGAATGTAAAATACAAAACACTGTTGGTGGCTTAAATCGGTGTTAATCATACACTTGACCCATAGTTATAAAAAGGACATTAGGCACTATGAAAAAGAAACAAAAAGTTCCCCACTCATCTATCCTTTGATTAATACAGCTTAAGAGACAATGCACAATTAAAATAAATAATTACATCATCGTCATTTACTTTAAGAAAGTAGCCGAACTAACAGTTGTGGAAGGCAACATTGCATAACTTGATATTGAACGTTCATTTATAGATACATAAACACAATGACATCAATTGGTTTTAAGCAATAACATTATTCAAACAGTTTACAATTTAATATTTATTACTTTTAAGAAAGAGTTTGTGTTGTTCTGAAAAAAAGGAAGCCTACCAAATGTTGCATCTTTTAGGGACACCGTATTGCGGTTATGAGGCTTTACAATACCGCGCTTTAGTTGACACCCTGTGACGTCAAATTTTGTGTAATGCTCATATCTTTAAAGCAATTGTTCATTATTTAAAAACAACTTTCAAATAAGTTTAACATGAATACATGCATAAAACAATTGCAATGATTATGAGTTAGTTTGAGTTCGTTTACTGGAAGAATAATGAACAAGGGCTTCTCTGAAGTTCATAGACCCGACAAACGTCTGATCTATACATCCATATCCCGTAACCGATAGTAAGTTGAAGATGAAGTAGTATGCCGACTAGAAGTGGTATACAACCACTCAAGTTTTCCACCCTGGTAACCCTGTGCTAGTCACTCAACGTGGGGTGAACAAACGACATATGGCTAAAATCAATACACAGTGGGGAAACGTGGTATGGTTGTAGCAAGACAATATATTCATACAATTACGCGTCATTATTTTTCGTTCAAGCCTATTTATTTAAGTGGTCCTGGGTTCACATACTAGAGTGAGTCTGAGCCTTTTTTTAGTACAAATGTTAAACCTGTGGCTACCCATGACAAATCCTCTGAGTTAGCTCCAAATCGTTGTGTACAGTATTCCTCTTTAAAACAAAGATTCAGATTGTTTCATATTGTAGTTGTGATACGTTTTATTCAGAGCAACATTTGTGAGTGAGATAAATGCAGTAACTTTTCATATCATATGATATGATAACAAATATTCACTGTTAATACATACACTATTACTACAAGTAATTCCTCGATACTTTTTAAAAGATATATACATAGTAACTAAGAGCGCAGATATATTATGGGTTATTGTCTAGCCCATCATTACAACAGAAATATATGAAAAAGATGAACATATTTAAATTATTTTCAAACACAACAATTATTTAATAAAAAATTACTAAGTTAAAGAAATTGAGTTGTATACCACTCCTAATTGATTTGTATTAGTAGTGGTATACCATTGAGGTGGATCATGTTATTCGATATAAACTATAAAATCGTATTTTGGTTGAAATGAAATCAGATTTAACAAAACACAATTTCCTAACAAGTTATAATTTAATCACAAACACCTTTGTATTTAATAACATTCGTTAATTGTTTACTAAACACAGTTTTCAAATTTTATAGCATATGTGTTTGGTAAGAAAAACTAGCGTTGTTCCACCTTTACAAAAACAAACACTATTTAAGAATCCGAAACAGCAATCCCGTAAAAAGTGTAGATTTCGAGCTTTCGACGACAAAACTCTGCTGTCAAACAACACCATCGTTAAAACTCCTCTGCGGACATATTATTAAACAAAGTAAATGGCGTTGCCGTTTGATAGGTCAGAGGTTATTGTTCGCCTGTCCAAAGATGTGATAAGAGTGTCAAGTTCATGTCCCTTGTTATTTGTCTGGTAAACGTCTGCATTTACTTCCGGGTTTGAGATATTGGTTGATATTAACAGATATTGACGATTAAAACATTATAATCATACAGATGTTGTTTGAAATATATTTCGACACATGCAAGAACAACTGTTTATCTTGAATATACTCAAATTATATAATTTGTCGGTTATATGCTAGATTCTTATTATTTTCGTACGGTCATTGTATTTTGATTAATTATTTCCATTTTAGGGTAAGGTTTACGAAATATTTAAGCCATTCATTTATCGTAACATATAAAGTGAAATAACAATTAAAGTAGTTGTGGTCGCTTGTTGAATTAGAAAATGACGGAAATTCTGTCTAAAATAAAATGCATATACATAAGACTTTTCTTCTTGAAACTTTCAGTTGGAAGAACTCCGATCCTTGAACGTGGCATTACAATATACATTGCGCGAATTAGAAAGAGAAACGGTGAGTAAAAGTGCACATTATACGTGCACAGTATACACAGGGGGGCTTTGTCAAATAGTGAGGGTCTTGCAAAATAGCTGAACGCCAGTAGAAACGGTAAGAGACTTTCGAAATGGAGCTGTGTGAAGCTATTCTTTTGTTTTGGTAGTTGTATTTAAAGTGTGGTCCATGCATTTGATTTAATAACTTTCTATGCATAACGTGAATTTGAATAACTAAAATAAGTTCAGAACGTTAAGTAAAAAGGAGCAACTTCTACTTACACTGGTCACAGTTACCCGCATTGACATTTTGACTTTTATTATGACAGAAAAGGCATACGAAGTTTCAAATATGTTGTGAACAAAGAGGTATGTTGAAAGCACATTTTTACCTTAATTTTCTAAATACAACGGTGCATAGTGCTTCTCAATTATTGACACGTTATTTGGGCATTGTTATTGGCCATCACATAGATTCCCAAAATAAGCGTGTGAAATTGGTATATATCTGTAGCAGAAACAAAAACAAAGATTATTTCCTCGCATAACCTACACGTAACCTTAGAATCATGCTAAGGTCAACGTAGATGTCTACATAGTCGTAAGTACTATATCTCTTCTATTCGTTAATTAGTCGAGCTGTTATGCTAAGTTAGTGCGAAACAAAAAGGAGAAGTTAATTTCAAACTTGATTGGGGTCATTCAAACATGTAAAAGCGATTAAGTCAGTACAAATTAATGCACCGTAACAAGGAACGTTCAAATAACTGAACAATTAAAAAAGACTACATTGCGTGCTATTTAAACGATCATCGTGACTTTTGCTGCTACAATACCACATGGAATCCCGAATGAGGCCTATAAAATGGTTCCAAGATTTGAAGATTGAATTAAATATTAATTATTCGGTTATAAAGGATAAAATGTTGTTCTATTTGAAAAAAAAAAAAAACAGCTACAGCTGAAAACAAATTATGAAATGAAATACATTTCTAAATCACTGATTGCGAATTGATCAAACCTTGCAGTGATGATCATCATGTTTGTATATGTGTTGCCCATGCATAAGTTACGGATGATAAATATAGTTTTGTAGAAACATCTTTGAGCGACATATTCTCCACTACTAGCATTCAAATGTTGAATAATCCTATCAGGAACTATCTCTTGGTTGTCATCTATGAACTTGATATACACCGTTCCAGTCTTATGAATGAGTATGTAAATGGTTCTAAATATATAATTTGAAAAAGACCTTATTGAACTGAAAAACTAAGAAATATTACTCAAAGTTTGCAGCCTGCCTTTAAGAGTGCAAGAAGCGGAATCATTTATAATTATTAAAGAAGATTGCATAATGAGCGTGTCCAGGCAGTTTGATACAATTCCAATAAGCTGTTTAGAAAGAGATTTAATTTGAAAATTTCACTTTCAAAATCGATTGGAGGTCTAGAGAGCCACTTATGCAACAGGTCGAAACGAAAAAGATTCGTTTTTTAAATACCCTTTTATTCAAACTCCTGTCAGTAATTAACGAAGAGATTTTGAACTTTAGAAATCTTTTTTGTGTTTTACCGACATACTCATGCAAACCTACGGTTAAAAACTTTTGTAGAGGATCAACGAGGATATCATGTGTGTAAAGTTTTATCAAAATGGGCATCTGTCCATTGCTTTGAACTTTAAAGCCTAGTTATGAAAACAGTCCGACATATAGTCATTAATAAAATGCTCCTGGTTTAATTTTAAAATAAAGGGAAATTGAAAACAACGAGTGCAATTCAATAAAGTGTCATTATAAATAAGTAATTCATGGTCAAAGCCATGGAAAAATTGATATACATAAGTAAGCATAACACAGAACGTAATTACTTGCATACGACATTCATTTATAACAAAAGTGCAGATTTCGAGCTTTCAACGACAGAACACTGCTGTCAAACAAAATCATATTGAAAAAAGTTTTGCGGAAAAAATATTTAAACAATTAAATTGTGTTGCCGTTTATTAGGTCAGAGGTTATTGTTCGCTTGACCAAAGATGTGAGAAGAGTGTCAAATTCGAGTCCCTTGTTTTGTTTCTGGTAAACATATGCACTTACTTCATGGTTTGAGCAATTGGTTGCTGTTAACAGAAATTGATGATTAAAACATTATTATGATACAGATGTTGTTTGACTTGTCTTTCGACACATGCCAGAACAACTGTTTATCCTTAATATACATACATTATATAAATAATTTGTCTGTAAGATGCTAGATTCTAATTAATTATATGGGGCTTTATCTTTTGATTAATTATTTCCATTTAAGAGTGAGGTTTACAAAACATTAAAGCAATGCGTTTATCTTAATATATAAAGTGAGAGAACACACACAGTAATGTTAAGGTCTCTTTTTGAATTACAAAATTACGGAAATTTCGTCTAAAAAAAAAATCATATACTTACGTCTTTTCTCCTTGAAACTTTCAGTGGATAGAACACGAATTACTTCGCTTGCCCTGTCGTTGTTTCAAGATGGAAGGTAAAGACGAAATAAAGGTGAGTTATAGTACTTAAATACGTGCACCGTAGACACAGGTGTGCTTTGTCAAATAGTGAGTGTCTTGTAAAATAGTTGTTCGCCAGTAAAAACGGTTGGAGACTTTCGAAATGGAACTGTTTGAAGTTATTCTTTCGTTTGGATATTTGTATTTACACTGTTGCCCTGGCATCTGATTTAATGATATTCTATGAATATTTGAATTTGAAAAGCTAAACAAAGTTCAGAGTTGCAAGTAAACTTTACCATGATAAGAAATACATTAAAAACAAATGCAATTTCTACTTACACTGGTCAAAGTTACCCGCATTGACATGTTGGTGGTCCTCTAAAAACTTTATTTAAATAGTGCCGGTTTATTGAATGAGTATGTCAATGATTCTAACTTTATAATATATAATTTAAAAGAGACACTATTTAACTGACAAGGAAGAAATACAACTCATAGTTTTCACCCTGTTTTTAGAATGAAAAAAGCGGAATAATTTATAATTATTGGAGACGATATTATAATGAGCATATCCAAGAATGTTGATAAAATTCCAATAATCCGTTTTAGATGAAATGAAATTTGAAAAGTTCACTTTCAAAATCGATTGTAAGTCAAGCCACCTTCTTGTTTAACAGGTTGAAACAAAAAATATACGTCTTCATTAAATACCAGTTTGATCAAACTCCTCTCAGTACATTTGTACTTAAGGAAGAGATTTGGAACGTTAAACTCAATATTTGCTTCAGCAACACACTCTTGCAAACTTACGATTTACAACTTTTCAAGAGGATCACCCACCGATAATTTGTGTGAAGTTTTATTAAAATGTGCCTGTTCCCGTTGCTTCGAACTTAAAAGCACAGTTATAAAAACAGTCCGACAAATATACATTAACAAAATGCTTTTGGTTTAAATTAAAAATAAAGGGAAACTGAAAACAAGGAATATAATTCAATAAAGTGTCATTATAAATACGTAATTCATTTTCAAAACTATAGATATAATTGATATACATAGCTAAGAATAACACAGGCCGAAATCACTTGCTGAAGACAGTAACTTATAACACAAGTGTAGATGTTGAGCTCTCAACAACAGAACACTGCTGTCAAACAACACCATCATGTAAACGGCTGTGCGAAAAAATATAAAAAAACTGAATGGCGTTGCCGTTTACGTCAGAGGTTATTGTTTGCCTGTCGAAATATGTGATAAAAGTATCAAGTTCGAGTCCCTTGTTATTTTTCTGGTAAACGTCTGCCTTTACTTCCGGTCTTAAATTATTGTTTGATATTAACAGATATTGACGATTAAAACATTATTATAATACATATGTTGTTTGATATCTATTTCGACACATGCAAGAACCGCTGTTTATCTTGAATATGCTCAAATTATATAATGTGTCTGTTATATGCTAGATTCTAATTATTTTCATTGGGTCATTGTATTTTTATTAATTATTTCCATTTTAGGGTAAGGTTCTCGAAATAGTAAAGTCATTCATTTATCTTAACATATAAAGTGCAATAACACATAACGTATGTTTTTGGTCGATTGTTGAATTAGAAAATGACGGAAGTTATGTCTAAAATAAAATGCATATACATACGTCTTTTCTTTCTGAAACTTTCAGTTGCAAGAACTCCGATCCTTGAACGAGGCGCTGAAATCTACGTTGCGCGTTTTAGACGAAATAACGGTGAGTAAAAGTGCACACAATAGGTGCAAAGTAGACCCAGGGGGGCTTTGTCAAATAGTGAGTGTGTTGCAAAATAGTTGAACGCCAGTGGAAACGGTTAGAGACTTTCGAAATGAAGCGGTGTGAAGCTATTCTTTCGTTTCGATAGTTGTATTTAAATTGTGGTCTATGCATTTGATTTAATAACCTTCTATACATATTTTAATTTTGAATAACTAAAATAAGTAAAGAATTTTGAGTAAAACGGAGCAACCTCTACTTACACTGGTCACAGTTACCCGCATTGACATGTTGACTTATATTATGACAGAAAAGGCATACGAAGTTTCAAATATGTTGTAGACAAAGAGGTGTGTTGAAAGCAAATCTTACCCTTAATTTTCTAAATACAACGATGCATTATACTATTAAATTGTAGAAACGTTATTTGGGAATTGTTATTGGCCATCACAAAACTGCCCCAAATACGCGTGTGAAATTGGTATATATCTGTAGTAGAAACAGAAACAAAGATTTGCCCCTCGTATAACTTAACCTTAGAATCACGCTAAGGTCGACGTAGATATCTACAGAATCGTTAGAACTATATCTCTTCTATTCGATAATAAGTCGAGATTTAATGCTATGTTAGTGCGAAACAAAAAGGAGAGGTTAATATCAAACTTGATTGGGGCCATTCAAACATGTAATAGCGATTTAGTCAGTACAAATGAATGAAAGTTCAAGTAACAGAACAACTAAAAAGACTACAATGTGTGCTATTTTAACGATCATCGTGAATTTTGCTAATACAATTCCACATGAAATCCCGAATAAGGCCTTTACAAACGGTTCCAAGATTGAACGATTGAATTAAATATAAGTTATTCAGTTATAAAGAATAAACTGATGTTCTATTTGAAAAAAAAAACAGCTACAGCTGAAAACAAATTTTAAGACGAACTAAATTTCTAAATGACTGCTTACGAATTGATCAAACCTTGCAGAGATTAGCATTATGTTTATATATGTGTTGCCCACGCATAAGTAACGGATGATAACATATTTTTTTTTAGAAAAATCTTTGAGCGACATATTCTCCACTACTAGCATTCATATGTTGAATAATCTTATCAGGAACTATCTGTTGGTGGTCATCTATGAACTTGATATACACCGTTACAGTCTTTTAAATGAGAATGTAAATGGTTCTAACTATAGAATTTGAAAGTGACCTAATTGAATCGAAACATTCAGAAATATTACTCAAAGTTTGCACCCTGCCTTTCAGAGTGCAAGAAGCGGAATCATTTATAATTATTACAGAAGATTGCATAATGAGCGTATCAAGGAAGTTTAATACAATTCCAATACGCTGTTGAGAAGGAGATTGTATTTGAAAATTTCACTTTCGAAATCGATATGAGGTCTAGAGACATACTTATGCAACAGGTCGACACGAAAAAGATACGTTTTTTAAATAACCTTTTGATCAAACTCCTTTCAGTAATTAACGAAGAGATTTTGAATTTCGAAATATATTTCGTGTTTTACCGACATATTCATGCAAACCTACGGTTAATAACTTTGGTAGAGGATCAACGAGGAGATCATGTGCGTTAAGTTTTATTAAAATGGGCATATGTCCTTTTCTTTGAACTTTAAAGCCTAGTTATGAAAACAGTCCGACATATAGACATTAATGAAATTCTCCTGGTTTAATTTTAAAATAAAGGGAATATGAAAACAAGGAATGCAATACAATTAAGTGTCATTATAAATAAGTAATTCATTTTCAAACCCATGTACATGATTGATATACATAAATTACTTGCTTACGATTTTCACTTATAACAACATTGCAGATTACGAGCTTTCAACGACAGAATACTGCTGTCAAACAACACCATCTTGAAAACTATTTTGCGTCAAAACATTAAAAAACTTAAATGGCGTTGCCGTTTATTAGGTCAGAGAATATTTTTCGCTTGTCGAAATATGTGTTAAGAGTGTCAAGTTCGAGTCCCATGTTTTGTTTTTTGTAATAAACGTCTGCATTTACTTCATGGTTTGAGTAATTGTTTGCTGTTTACAGAAATTGACGATTAAAACATTATTATGATACAGTTGTTGTTTGAAATCTTTTTCGAGACATGCCAGAACCACTGTTCAGCCTATATATACTTAAATTATATAAATAATTTTTCTGTAAGATGCTAGATTCTAATTAATTTTTTAGGGTCATTTTCTTTTGATCAATTATTTTCATTTTAGGGTGAGGTTAACGAAATATTAAAGCCATGCATTTATCTTAATATTTAAAGTGAGATAACACATACAGTAATGTTTAGGTCGCTTTTTTGAATTACAAAATTACAGAAAATCTGTCTTAACTTAAATTCATACACTTACGTCTTTTCTCCTTGAAACATCAGCGGGAAGTAAATCAATACGTTCGGAAGTCATGTGGGTCCATGATGGAAGGTGAATACGAAATAAAGGTGAGTTATAGTACTTACAATACGTGCACCGTAGACACAGGTAGGCTTTGTCAAATTGTGAATGTCTTGTAAAATAGTTGTTCGCCAGTAAAAAAGGTTGGAGACTTTCGAAATGAACTGTTTGAAGTTATTCTTTCGTTTGGATATTTGTATTTACACTGTTGCCTAGGCATCTGATTTTATGATATTCTATGCATATTTGAATTTGAAGAGCTAAAAACTGTTCAGAAGTGTAAGTTACCCTTACCATGATAAGAAATTTACATTCAAAATGAAATTGCAACTTCTACTTACACTGGTCACAAAAACCAGCATTGAAATGTTGGTGGTCCACTATAAACTTTATTTAAATCTTGCCGGTCTATTGAATGGGTATTTTAATGGTTCTAACTATATAATTTATAATTTAAAAGAGACACAATTTAAATGACAAATGAAGAAATACCACTCATAGTTTTCACCCTGCCTTTAGAATTAAAAAATTGGAATAATTTATAATTATTAAAGAAGATTGTATAAAGAGCATATCCAGGAATGTTGATAAAATTCCAATTATCTGTGTAGGATGAAATGCAATTTGAAAAGTTCACTTTCAAAATCGATTGTAAGTCAAGCGACCAACTTGTTCAACAGGTTGAAACGATAAATATACGTCTTCATTAAATACCAGTTGGATCAAACACCTCTCAGTACATTTGTACTTAAGGAAGAGATTTGGAACGTTAAACTCAATATTTGCTTTAGCAACACACTCGTGCAAAATTGCGGTTAACAACTTTTGAAGAGGATCACCAAGCGATCATTTGTGTGAAATTTTATAACAAAAATGTGCCTGTTTCCGTTGCTTTGAACTTTAAAGCCCACTTATTAAAACAGTCCGACATATATACATTAACAAAATGCTCTTATTTTAATTTAATAATAAAGGGGCATTGAAAACAAGGCATATAATTAAAAAAAGTGTCATAATAAATACGTTATTGATTTTCAAAGCTATAAATATAATTGATATACACAGCTAAGCATAACACAGGCCGAAATCACTTGCTGACGAAATTAACTTATAACACAGTGTAGATGTTGAGCTTTCAACAACAGAACACTGCTGTCAAACAACACCATCATGTTAACCACTGTGTTTAAAAGTATTAGAAACATTAAATGGCGTTGCCGTTTACGTCAGAGGTTATTGTTTGCCTGTCGAAAGATGTGATAAGAGTTTCAAGTTCGAATCTCTTGTAATTTTTCTGGGAAACGTCTGCATTTACTTCCGGGTTTGAGTTATTGTTTGATCATAACAGATATTGACGATTAAAACATTATAATCATACATATGTTGTTTGAAATATATTTCGACACATGCAAGAACCACTGTTTATATTGAACATACTTAAATTATATAATTTGTCTGTTATATGTTAGATTCTAATTATTTTCATATGGAGTGTCATTGTAGATTGATTAATTATTTGCATTTTAGGGTAAGGTTTACGAAATTTTAAAGCACATTTATCTTAACATATAAATTGAAATAACACATAAAGTATTTTTGGTCGCTTGTTGAATAAGAAAATGACGGAAATTCCGTCTAAAATAAAATAAATATACATACGTCTTTTCTTCTTGAAACTTTCAGTGGAAAAAACACCGATCCTTGAACGAGGCGCTAAATACTACCTTGAGCGTTTTTTACTACAGAAAGGTGAGTAAAAGTGCACACAATACGTGCACAGTAGACACACGGGGGCTTTGTCAAATAGTGCGTGTCTTGCAAAATAGTTGAACGCCAGTGAAAACAGTTAGAGGCTTTCGAAATGAAGCTGTGTGAAGCTATTATTTCGTTTCGATAGTTGTATTTAAATTGCGGTCCATGCATTTGATTTAATAACCTTCTATGCATTTTGTAATATGAATAAATGAAATAAGTTCAGAATTTTAAGTAAAAGGAGCAACTTCTACTTACACTGGTCACAATTACCCGCATTGACATGTTGACTTATATTATGACAGAAAAGTTATACGAAGTTTCAAATATGTTGTAGATAAAGAGGTATGTTAAAAGCAAATGTTTATCACAATTTTCTAAAAACAACGGTGTATATTACTACTAAATTGAAGATACGTTATTTGGGCATTGTTATTGACCATCACATAACTACCTCAAACACGCGAGTGAAGTTGGTATATATTTGTAGCAGAAACAAAAACAAAGATTTAAGATTTGCTCCTTGTATAACTTAACCTTAGAATCACGCTTAGATCGACGTAGATGTCTACAGAGTCGAAATTACTTTATCTTTTCTATTCGATAATTATTCGAGCTGTTATGCTAAGTTAATGCGAAACAAAAAGGAGAAGTTAATTTCAAACTTGATTAGGGCCAATCAAACATGTAATAGCGATTTAGTCAGTACAAATAAATGCACCTTAACAAGGAAAGTTCAAGTAGCAGAACAATTAAAAAGACTACAATGCTTGTTATGTTAACGATCATCGTGACCTTTGCTGCTACAATTCCACATGAAATCCCGAAAAAGGCCTTTCAAATAGGTTCCAAGATTTGAAGATTGAATTAAATATTAATTGTTCAGTTATAAAGGATAAACTGCTGTTCTATTTGGAAAAAAACAACAGCTACAGCTGAAAACAAATTTTGAAATGAACTAAATTTCTAAATCACTGATTACGAAATGATCAAACCTTGCAAAGATGATCATCATGTTTATAGTTTCAAGTTTCAAGTTTTTTATTTGGTATATCGGCAAGACGCCTTTGACCATTTACATACAAGTAAACAAAGCATAATCAAAGTGCATCAGTACAATACAAATACAATCATGCAAATAAACAAACACAAATTACAATGAAAGTGTTCAAACATTATGTACAAACGTGTACGTATTAACAACAACAGCAAAAAAAGAATAGAGCAAACAAGTAATATATATACAATATAATTAGGGTTACATACACTATTTATTTAAGAAGCAGCAATTGCTTGTAATTTTTCCTCGCGAAGTTGCATGGCATCAGTTATGAATCTGGCAACATTCTTAATGACTTTATTATGTTGACAGGAGAGTATGTTTTTAAATTTCGTTAAATTTGGCCAGTTTGATCGAATACAATATTTTGTTCGTAGATCTTTATAGATTGGGCAAGTAAGAAAGAAGTGATATTCAGATTCAACAACGTTTGAGTTACATAGTCTACATGTGCGTTGGTCTCTTGGAATGTTATTATATCTACCAGTTTCTAATTCAAGTTTATGGGCGCTAAGTCTAAATCTTGATAAATTTTGTTTGTGATTTTTAGTATTGATGCAATCTAAATATTTTTCATACGCGAATTCAGTCTTAAACATTCTATAGTATTCTAATTTCGGTTGGTTAAATATTGTATCGTGCCAATTTTGGATAAATTGGTCTTTTAAACGTTGGTTGATATCATTTGAATAATTAAAATTGTTAATAAAATTATTGAATAAAAGTCCGTGTCCAAGATGCTCTAATTGTTGTTTTACAAAGGCACACCACAGAGTTTTGTTATTGTTATTATTATCCCTAATAAAATCATTGTAAAGATTACATTGTTCATTATAAACAGTGTGCATAAGAGATTCAGGATTTTGTTTTATTTTAACCCAGTAACTAAGTGCCCGTTGTTTGCATATAATAGAGAGAGGAAATCTGCCTAGTTCGCCTAAGACAGCGGCATTAGAAGTCTGTGAGCGCACACCAAGAATAGTTTTACAAAATTTAAAATGAAGTTTGTCAACTTCATCAATGTTGTAAATTCCCCATATTTCAGATGCATATAAAATAATTGGTACCACTAAGGAGTCGAACAGAGAAAGTTTTGTTTTGATATCCAGCTTAACTTTGCTAAAAATGGACGATAAATGGTTGTAAGCTTTTAAGGCTTGTTCATTATTTGCCTTAATTGCTTTTGATATATTACCAGTGTAGTGTAGTTTTAGGCCTAAATAACCAAATTCATCAACAATTTCAATAGCCTGTTGATTAATATTCCATCTAAATGTACAATTACTTTTCCTTTTTTCGAATATGCAAATTTTAGTTTTGTTTATATTAATTTTTAATCCCCATTTACATGAGTATTGATAGATTGAATTTAATTGCAATTGTAGACTTTCTGGATTAGTGGTAAATAATGCAATGTCATCAGCAAATAACAACATAAATATAGATAATAAACGTACATCTTTTTCAGTAAAACTATTAAAATCAATACAATCATTAATGTCATTAATGAATAAAATAAATAATAAAGGTGATAATGGCTCACCCTGTTTTACTCCTAACGTAACATCAAAAAGCTCCGAATAAGACATATCTTTATAATTTTTAACACAAGATTTAACATTCTGGTAGATTGACTTAATCATATTTAACATTTTACAGCTTATTCCTGCCTGCACTAATTTAATCCACAAAGCCTCGTGTATAACAGTATCAAATGCCTTTTCATAATCAATAAAAACGCAATAAAGTTTCGATTTATTGTTAATAATGTTCTGGATTATAGTATGCAAAATAAAAATGCAATCGATCGTACTACGTTTATCTCTAAATCCGAATTGCGATGTATTAAATATATTATCATTCTCGCACCAAGAATTAATTCGATTGCGTAATGTAGTTGAAAATATTTTAGCTATGATATTTACTAATGTAATACCTCTATAGTTAGAGGCAACATGTTTATCTCCTTTTTTGAAAATAGGGACAATAGCGCCATAACACCAAGTTTCCGGATAAATACCTTTATCGAATATGTAATTAAAAATTTTAACTAAATATGGAGAAATAAACTCGTTGCAGTCAATAAAGAAGTCTGCAACATTTTTAGACATATCGGCGCTTTTATTGCGTTTTAGATTTGATATTGTTTTTTGTATTTCTAGAAGTGTAAATGGGCGATCTAACTCATCAATATGAAGTGTTTCATTTCTTGATGCGTATTCATCAACATTGAGCGAACTGAAATGAGGTGTGTTAGATAACTGCTTAAAATGATCTATTAATTCATCAATATTAACGTTATTTGTACCAGTCGTTTTATTAAGTTTATATTTATTTATGTATTTCCAAAATTTCTTTGGGTTGGATTTACTTAAGGATGACAATGTTTTACTTTCTTTACTATAGTATTTATTTTTAGCAAAAAGTTTTGTTTTACAATATATCGATCTGGCTTGTAAAAATGCAGTTCTGTTCGCAATTGATGGATCGTTTTTGTATAATCGTTTACAGTTATAGAACGATTTTTTATGACTTTTGCAGCTTTGGTCGAACCATAAAGATTTGCGTATATTTCGCGGTTTTGCACTATCTAAATTAAGAGTACGTCCATGTACCTGAAAGGAGACATCATATATCAGTTCACACAATTGATTAATACACGTGTTAAAATTTTCATTTTCTAGGATTATATTGTTAGTAATATTTTCAAACATATTAGTTTTACTATTGAGTAGCATGTTTAAATCGGCGGATTTACCATCCTCCCACGATAACTTATTAAAAACAATATTAGTAGCATTAGGTTCTGAAAACCTACATGTAAGGACTAAATCTAATGAGCAGTGATCTGAAAATTCAGTAAGGTCATTCACTTTAAAGCTTGAGATACATGACAATAGATTGAAATTAACTATAACATAATCTACAACACTGGCTCCCGATGAACCCCTAGTACAGTTAAAACACGTAAAATGACCCGGCTCTAATCTGCCATTTACAATCAACAAACTATTTTCTTTACAAAGTGACAACAACTTGTTACCAAATTGATTAACATGACTATCACGAGATGAGCGAGCCGGTATTATTTCAAGCGGAACATCATTAACGGGCATGTGGACATAACGGTCAAGATTAATGTTTTCAATTACGTCCGGCCGCTCACCTACTCTTGAATTAAGGTCACCAACTAACATGATATCACCTTGTTGACTGTATACAAGTACATCGGACGCTATTTGTTCAAAAAAATCAAATTCAAATAACGGAGAGTTTACATTTGAATACACATGTGAATCACAGGGTGGTATATAACATGCACATACAAAAATATCATTTTCTACACATAAAGACTCTTTTTTCAGTTTAAACCAGAGTATACCGTTAGTGTTAAGTTTAACAAGATCAATTGCATTCGAATATTTTTTCTTAAAATATACTACAACACCGCCACTTTCTCGCTTTGCTTTTTTGTTACATTTTGGACGGGGGCATGAAAAACAAGTAAAAGTATCAATGAGAATATTTGTTAATCTAGAGTTCCAAGTTTCCGTGAGAATAAGAATATCATAAGAATTAATACAATTTAAAAAGTCACTATCATTTAATTTCGATAAAAGTCCCTGAACATTCCACGAACAAATTCGTAGCTGCCTCTGCTCGATTTCCTAATTGGTACGGGGTTGATTAGTGCCGCGACTTCCGGTGTCGCGACGAATGTTGTTCCGCGGTCCATGGTTTGGCATTTCCGGTACAGGCCCGGGCGGCGGGTGATCATGTGTGTACTTCACGCGATCGACGTACAGCGTGTCGTACGAAAGCGACGCCTGCTTGCCGTCCTTTCGGGCTTGTATCAGGTATGGCACGAGTTTTCGTCGGCGCTC